>PVIU01004314.1:0-128955 GCA_004026605.1 Ondatra zibethicus
ACACACACACACACACACACACACACACACACACACACCCCAGATGCTCTGAAGCTCCGGTTCATGACCACTGACTAGTGTTTGAGAACTGCCTTTTCTGAAACCAAACTGCTCTCAAAGTGGATATCAGCAGGCTTTGTGTGCCCAGGAAGCTTGGGCTCAGCAGGGCCACTGCCAACTTGCCTTTGATGCTTAGGAAACAGGACAACAAGCACACTGAAGAGACCAGCCCTCCCCAAATGGTAATAATCAACAATAAGGCCATTGTTCCGAGGCTCAGGCAATATGCATTCTCTGTTGACGGCTTGAATCCCACCTGAGGGGATGTTTTGGATATAAAAACAAATCCCTGTGCCCCTCCACTAGTATGAGCACCCTCTCTCTCAGTGATGTCTTTGTCACTAGACACTGGAGAATTGCATCCTCTGTTTCATTCCTGTAGTTAAGCTTGTAGCCAGTGCACAAAGAGAAACAGAAAAGAAATATGTCCTTTGAAACCAGGAGCGCTCAGTATTCTGCTTCATTGTGAGAAATACACGTATTGACTAAAGCAGAAATTTTCAGATACACACAAATCAGGGGAGAAGCCTTGGCAAACCAAACTCAGTCTTAGTGGAACTTAGTTCTGTGGTTGCCTTTGAGCACACGCGGTTCTGCTGCACTGTTCCTACAGAAGCCTGCCTGTGATCCAAACCCTTGCTAGCCTTGGTTCCTTTTATGCCACATAATTCTAAGGCAAAATGGCAAAACATGTGCCCTATTTATTGCTTCCTAAGTTGTGATCTAGCTGCTCTCACTCCCCCTGACCGACAGCAGAACTTCCTTGTGCTCTGTAATTGACAAGGATGTTTGTGTTCTTTCTGGCCAGTGGTTTTCGGAGAGGCAGTAGAAGTATAAAGGTTGCTGTTCTTCCACCTGAAAAGAAGCTGCGGTGTCTCAATCCCGGCACCCCTGCCCGTCTTGGCATCCAGGCTGCAATGGCAGCCCAGCACTAGGTGTGTCGCCTTAATTCATATTACCTTTGCAAAAGGCAGTGAAAGAAACATAAAATAGAAAAGGTGACAGCAGTCTAAGTGGTGGAAATACTGCCAAGAGCTGTCTCTGTACATGCCACTTGTCACCTTCGTGCCAAGAACCTTGCTGTGTGACTTCCATGAAGCAGTTCTTCTCATTCCCAGACTCACAGCATAAGCACTTGGCTTCTGTCTTCACCTGGATTTATCTAAATTCTGCCTGTTCTTTAAGGGTCAGCAGGGGTTGCTTCCTCTAGAAAGCTCCCCACCTGCTGCGCTTCCTTGGCTCTTGGACTGCACATCATATTGCTTTGGGCAACTGTCTCAGACTTCTGGAGTGAGTGTTTGTGGGGTCAGACTTCTGCCGGAGTGTTTGTTGGGTCAGACTTCTGCTGAAGACTTTGTGGGGTTACACTTCTGCTGGAGTGTTTGTTGGGACAGACTTCTGCTGAAGCCTTTGTGGGGTCACACTTCTGCTGGAGTGTTTGTTGGGTCAGACTTCTGCTGGAGTGTTTGTTGGGTTAGATTTCTGCTGGAGTGTTTGTTGGGTCAGACTTCTGCTGGAGTGTTTGTTGGGTCAGACTTCTGCTGGAGTATTTGTTGGGTTAGATTTCTGCTGGAATGTTTGTTGGGTGAGTGTATTACAGACTCTGAACTTTGTATATTGGTTTCACATTCTCTCTTAAACCTAGCACTTTGCTAGGCACATTTGCTAAACAATTAGAGCATGAACGCAGTATGGCATTCTACTTAAATCTTCAACATTCATTGGAATGGGCAACACGATGTTGGTTTTATCCTTGGAAGATGGGGGGGGGGGCTGAAGGTTTTCAACCAAAGCCCTGGCGTGCTTCGGTTTCCAGTTTCATCTACCCCAGATGTCACATCCGGTTCACCTCTCTGTAGCTGAGAAGTCCTAGGATTGAGAAATTATCTGAGCTTTGAGAATATACCAGTTTTCAAATGCCTAACTCATTAGAATATACATAGTTCTGTCCAAAAGCAAAACACTTTATTCAGACGCCTTTTATCTTACAGGTGAGTTTGTTGGCATTGTTTCTGGAATTTAGTGAGTGATGAGAAATCTAATTTAAAGAAAGTGGGAAGGAGCTATGTCTGAATCAGGAAATTAGCTAAATTATAAAATAATGCAAATGAAACTCAGTCTTATTACTCATAGGTGAGGGGGGAAATGTGAACTAAGAATGCTAAGTATTACCTAATCACGATCTTCCACCATCCTCCTTCAGTGCATAGCTGCAAATGATATGCAATTAGTCTAAGTATTATTTGCATGTAAACCATGGCCTGAGTGTGAGAGGGTGATGAGACACTGTGTGTGCCCACCTTCTCTGCACTACTTACTGTCCTACTGCCGACTTTCTAAACATTACCTTTCCTCCTGTTCTAACAAAAGGAAACTTTAATCCAACCTGTCCCAGTGATCTACACCATACGGCAGGCAACAATGATTTCACTTAAACTTCTTCTGCATACTGCTAGCTCTGCATAGTCAGACAGCTCATTTCTAAGACCCCCATTTGCTCACCCTGTGGCAACATCTCCGGACCTTCTGTAACTCTCAGTTCAATATATTCTTTTGTCTCCTTCTCTGACAGACCCTTTTCACCTATTGTTTACACACCTTGGTGGCCTCCTTGCCTGTCCTGAGGCCCATTGTGCATTTTAAAATTCTCTTCTAATTGGTTCCTCTCAGTTTGTTCACTGGGCTTCTCCAGTTGCTTACTACAGCTGTCCCTAAGGGGAAGTCTTACCACTACTCAGGCAAATGTCTGCTAAAGTGCTTTCCCTTGCTGATTGCTTCTGCTATTCAGACCTAGTACACCAGTGGTTCCACCCCTCACTTATGATGAGCTCAATCATGCATGCATTCAGTCCAACTTTACCTCCTGTAAGACATGAGCATTGCTAATAACTTCACAAGGATGGCACACAGTTGACTGGCTATCTATTAGTGCATAAAGAGATGGTCTTCTGTTAAATGCCTCTGCATTATTAACAAATTGGATATCAAGAAGCATCATCACGGTTAATTCAGAATAAACTTAGTCTCCAAGTAAACTTGGAGAGGTTTTCAATCTAGGAAGGATCTTCTCGGTGAAAGACCCTCGGAGTCCCCCGTCCAAGAACCCAGCAGACCACTGGATGCAAAGAGCAAGAGGTCTTTTATTGAATCACACAGGTGCCTGCGGGCGGTCAGCAGCTTCAGCTAACTGAATGCACCGGGCTTCTGGGGTACAGTGCTTTTATAGGGTAGAGGAGGTTACATAAACATCTGCATAGCAACAAGCATTCTATTGGCTATTTCATACCAAGCATAGAGGTCATCCCAGGGACATGGCTGTTTGTTCACTTGAAAAACCACAAACATCTGCTATGGCTGATTCTAGCACTCTGGGGGTCATGATAGTTTACATTCTGTATTCCGCCCACAGGCTCGAGCCCCCAATCAACTGCCAGATGGCTGTACCTGGACTTGTTTACAATTTGTCCTCATTCTGACCTTTATAAGCTAATGCAGAATCTAAGCCTTATTTTGGGTCGGGGTCTTTCATCGGGAACTGGCTTAAGGAAATCATCTAACTCCAAGGATAGCCTCCTTTGTCTGTGGTAAGCATGACAGTGGTTGGGGCATCTGCCCAGTTAGCGACAGGGCAAGAGGACATTAACTGTAAGGAAGTTTTTGTTGATGCTCAGAGCATTCATCCTTCTGGACCCTGGTGTGGATCCTGCTCTGGAGAAGGGGCAGTGATCCTTTGTGACTGTGCCTTCTCATTCCAGGGTGTTGAACCTCCCCTTTCTTTATCTCTTTGCTTGCTAAATCTCCACAACTTTATAAGGAAACAGTGTCCCCATCTCTGTCCCTGTTTCTCTTAGCATTTCCATCTTAAATGTGTATCTGCATGACATCCGGGGAATCAGACTCCGGTTTCTCCCATTGCTTTTCCCCTGTGTTCTTTTTACTGTCTGGCGCTTCCTCATCCAGTACTCTCTCCAAGGAGGAGAAGCAATGCAACTTTTCTCTCCCCATGTGTCTTTTCTTACACTACACCCCATCCAACACACCCTCTCTTTCTGTGATGGGAAAATGACTCCCTGTGTTCTCCAATACTCGTAGCCAAGATTCTCTGATCTAAATGATCAAAGACATTTGATCGTGTGTGTGTGTGTGTGTGTGTGTGTGTGTGTGCATCTTTAAACCTATCTATTGAATCATTCTATATAATTTTTCATTTATTTTTATACAATATATTTTGATTATGTTTAACAGCCCCCAACAACTCGAGACATCCTCCACCTTCTTACCCACCCAACATCAGATTCCCCCTTCTCTCTCATAAACAAAAACAAAAATCAAAGTGAACAAACAAAATACAATAAAAACAACAATAACAAAATAAAACACCCCCCCCACACACACACACAAACAAAAGCATGGAATCAGTTTTGTGTTGCCAACTATTCTTGGATATTGGGCCTGCCCTGGAGTCTGGTTGCTATGCCCAGTTGTCCTGGTCAGTGTTTTATTGCTAAGAATAGAGACACCATGACTATGACAACTCTTCTGAAAGTGAGCATTTAATTGGAGCTTTGTCAGCTCCATTGTCACCGTGGTGGGGACCATGGTGGTGTGCAGGCAGACATGGTGCTGGAGAACTAGCTCAGAGCTCTGCATTCAGATCCACAGGCAGCAGGAAGAAAAAGACAGTGAGACTGGCTTGGGCTTTTGAAACCCCAAAGCCCACACCCGGTGATACAATTCCTACAAAAAGGTCACACCTCCTAATTCTTCCAAATAATGCCACTCCCTGATGACCAAGTATTCAAATCTGTGAATCTATGGGGGCCACTCCCATTCCAGCCACTACATCAGTGACATTTCATTGGTTCAAATGGATTTCCCCTTTCTCAACAGTAAAACCTACAAATAGTTTCTGGGTTAAGGTGGGACTTTGAAGACACATCCTTTTAAAAAGGAAAGAAAAATCACTTTCCTTCAAGCTGTTTATAGTCTTCTCCATGAAATATTCAGATGCTCGGTACTGGGTTGCTTCCGGTATATTCTGTATAGGTACAATCAAAGTTATATACAAAAGGAAAGGGATACGTAGGCTGTAGTGAGAAGCACATCAATTGATGCTTCAAAGCATCACCCTATCGTCCTCATCCTGGAAATAACTTCCTGTTTACGCAGTGGGCGGCAGTGTCCCAGCTACGGACTCAAGGGAATGAGAAGGTCATGTTGTTTTTCTTCAGTGAGATCTAGTTTCTCTGTGTTTCAGTCATCTCACTGCAGGGAGAGGTAACTGACTCATCACCACGTACAGCTGGGTGCTCAAATTTTCTCCTTCATTTCATTGCTAGAGCAAAGAAGGTGAGAGTATGAGCCCTCGACTGAGCTACAGGAGGCTTACTTCTCATGTTCTCAGTGGCTTGTGACTGGTCTGCTCATCGCTTTAACTGATGACCCTTTGGGGGACTGTTGTGAAATTTAAGGGATAAAATGCCTACATTTTTCAGAGTATCAAGTGGCTTAGAACAGTGTTTAATTTTTAGCAATTATAGTCTCAGAATAAAATTCTTTTACTATTTCCTGATATTACCTATTGATCGATGATGTGCTGCCATTATCTGTGTGGGAGACGCTTGGAGACACGGGAGACCTTGGAGCACACTGGGAGAGCCCAGAGCATACCACAGTGCTTGTCAGCAGCACCAAGTGTGTGCCCTCAGATGACAGTCACTGGTGTGTGCTCTCAGATGATGGTCACTGGTGTGTGCCCTTAGATGATGATGGTCACTAGTGTGTCCCCTCAGATGATGGCATGCATCACTCTTTTTAATCTTCATTTCAATTGTAATTAAAACATCAGACTTTTGGAATAAGATGCAGATGTGTAAGGAAGATGGTATTTCTTACCTTATTATTCTGGTATTAGCTCAGTGGCCCCTCCTTAGGTAAGAAACTGTCTTGCTCAGAAAGTTTTCCAGGTCGCCATACAGCAAAGTTACCCAAGGTCAGAAAGAATAATTCCAGATCTTGTTTCGCCACTTAAGCAATGTTGACGCCCACCTGAAACAGGATGAATCTCTCAGTCTTCTCAGCACTTTACAGTTTGCAAATTATTTCCTTTTACTGCATCCACACTTCCTTTATGCTCTTAGAGATATTGAAATAGCATTCACTTTTTCTAACCAGATGTGAAAATGAAGACTGAGAGAAGTTAAAGGCACAGACTTCCAAACAAATGAAACATCATAAAACCCCAAAGAAAATAGGATTCCAAGCCAATGCGAGGACAGAGTAAGAGCTACAGAAATAGAACATCAAGCCTAGGATCTCAGTGGTTTAATATAAGGCAGGCCATCCCCCCCCCACACACACACACATCACTGTGGCTAGCTGGTCAACCTGCAGCTATGTACTCACATAGCATCCAGGAGAGACAGCCCTTATCCCCTGCTGGTGAAAGGCTGAGATGACTCAGGATTTCACAGTGGCCCATGTGGATCAAGAATCCCTTCATGATATGAAATATGCCTCCCCTGTATCTCCATGCAGGTCAAAAGCTCCAGTTAGTCCCTCTGTGGGATATGACCCTGTAGAGGTCTTCCTGACCTTTCACGTCTCTCCAGCCACCCTCTGGGTGCCTCTTCTCACTTTCTGGACTGCATATAGCAAATGTTCCCCCATCTGTGTCTTCTGGTACCACTCTGAGCTCTGTTGATGCCTTGCACTTCTGTGAAGCCTCAAGATTCACTCAGTGTCCATCAGCATCGCCATCCTAGTGGTCCAAAAGCACTCCCTATCTGTGAAAATTGATGTGTTCTCTGGACTGCACTTTGTAGTAAGTATTATAAAGACAAAGAGGAGTGAGTATAGCACTAAGGGGCACAGAAACTAAGGCAGAGACTCAGGAAATAGTATTAAAATGATTCTCAACCTTTTGTACTCCTAATGCACAAGGCAGCATAAATATGTCTTACTCAATGTAATAGAAAACTTTGAATAAATGTCACAATGAAAATTAAGCTAAAGTGTAACATTGTGAAATCCAATCTTTAGAACTGTGTTTTTTTTTTCCTTCCGGTTTCGATAAGCACCCTTTCTTCTACTAGGTTAAGAATCAAAGATGATCTTGGCTGAGTGTTGTGCTAGGCCCTGGCAGTGCACAGACAAATGAAATAGACGCCTGAGCCTCAGGCAGCTCTGTCCACTGGGGGAGACAAACACAGGTGATGTCACTGTGAAAGAAGATGCAGTCAATCAGGTAAGGCAAAGCAAGGTGCTCAACAGTGTCATAAGTACAAGGTCCACAATGACTCCAGAGAAAGCCAGTGCCCCACCTAGGAAACTGGTCTAGGTAGAGGAGAGGGAGGGGAGAACTTGGCTCTTGTGGTCCATCATACTAATAATCCAGTATTTTTTCTTCCAAACAAGAATAAATCTTTGATGTTTTATTAGAAATACCTGTTCAGGCTGTATTTTGGAGCATTTAATCAGGATAACATGGAGATCCATGGAGAATGCTTGCAGGTATAAGAGCTACGTGCTCAGCCAGTCACTGGGAGTGTGAGATTGAAGAGAAAGAAGCCACAGGCATCAGGAAGAATTACAAGAGTGTGAGCCTTGGGGAGTTAGACTGGAAAAGGCAGAGGAGGAAAATGAGGTACAGCCTTAATCAGAAAAGCTGATTCTAAAGTTTGCATGGGAAGGAAAAGAAAATTAAAACAGTGGTGACCCTAAAACACAGTAAAACCTGTTTACAGTCATAAAATAAACTGGAGTGTAGATTGGGGAAGAGAGCCAGAAACCAGTCCACATATGCGTTTGCACTGCATCCTGATCAAGGTTAAAAAAAAAAAAGACTTCAGTAGAGAACAGGGGAAACCAAATGTGTCTGAGCAGAGACAGCCATGTTGAACAGTGAAACTACCCCATGTGTACAGTCTTTAATACAGGTTCCAGCTCCATCATGTGCCCAAGTGAGAACCCTAATGCAAAATACAGGGAAACATAGGGAAGAGCTTGTGGCATTGGATTAGGCAAGGGTTTCTTTCAGCCAGCACCAAAAGCTCAACCACACAGAAGAACTTAATAAACTATAATCAAGGGTCTACACCATTAAAAGAAGCCAAGTCCAAAGGGATGAGAAAATATTTCCAACTTCGGAAGTCCAATAGAGTGTCTGTGTCTAGGACATGTAGAGATTATTTAAAACTTAATAAAAAGAGGATCAATAGTTTAAAATAATGACAAAATATTTGACTAAAGACATCATCAAAGAAAATACAAGAAAAAATACATGAAACAAACAACAAAATGCCATCGTTCACTCAGGAATGGAATAGGAACATCATCAAAGGAACGCACTATGTCCTGGTCAGGGAGGCTCACGTTAAAACACCGGCAAGACCAAGTACCAGCAAGGAGATAGAGTGTGCTGATGGAATAATAAAAGTGAAGATATTTTTGAAAAACTGGCCATGTTCTTTATATAAAGTTAATCATACATTTACTATACAAGATAAAACCCTCTTCCTAGCAGTTTTCCAAGGAAAATAGAACATATTCATTCTTATAACTGGCTTCATTTGATTGCCAAAAACTATGGAGATAAAAGCAAACAAACATTCTTAAAATGGTAAATAATTAAACTAACTGTGCTAAAGACCTTAATGAAAATTACTCAGCAATGAAAAATGAATCGACTTTCTTCTGCATACAACATCATGAGTGAATGTTCTGTGTTACGTGGGTCCAGTTTCAAAAAAACTACTTGATAATAATTTTATTTATCTTTCATTTTCTTTTGTTCTTTAAATATTTTGATTATTTTTTCATACACTATATTCGACTCCTTCTACTCCTCCTAGATCCCATCTACCTCCTTACCCACCCAACTTTATGTTATTTAAAAAAGCAACAAACAAAAAACTCAGCAATAACACAAAAACTAAAATCAAAACAAATAGGCAAGGCAAAAGACCAACAAGACAAAGATGTCAAAACAAAGAAAAACGAAATTAAAAAAAAAAAACTCTATTAAATTCCATGGACTTTGTTTTGTATTAACCAACTAACTTCTCCTGGAGATGGGGTCTGCCCTGGAGGATGGTTCATAGCCTGAGTGGCAACTCCATTTGAAAAAACTGGTTTTCCCTTTGCCAGTGGGTATCAATTACAGAAAGCTTCTTGGTTAGGGATGGAAGCCCATGTCTACTTCCTACTGTGAGTCCTGGAACACCACTTGACTTGAACCTCTGTGAGTCCTCTGTGTGCTCCTACTGTCTCTGTGAATTCGCGGGTGCTTCAGTCTTGTATCTGGAAGACACTGTTCTTTGGCCTCCTCTGTCATCTTTGGCTCTCACAGTCTTTCTGTCCCCTCTTCTGCGTAGACCCCTGAGCCTGGAAGGGAGGAGTTTTGATAAAAACATCCTATTTAGGGCTTAGTGCTCCAAAGCCTCTCACTTTCTGCACATCATCCAGTTTGGGGGCCGTGTTGATTCCCATCTACTACAAGAAGTTCCGCTGATGTGTGTTGAGGGAGGCACTAATATGCAAATTACATACAACAAGCTTTCAACAGCGGAAACCAAATGATTGTCATGATTAGGGGTAAGGGAGAGAGAAGTGTGCCGTGGAAAGGCACAGGGAAATCTCCCTGTATTACGGAATTGTTCTATACTTTGATTGCAGAGATTATACACATATCAAAACTCATAGAGCTATAGATTAAGGGGATGAATTTGCCCTTGCATATATTAGACCTTAATGCAAATTTTATATAGATTATTATCGCATGCAGTTTTCACAAACCATGCTTCATTTAAAGTCACAAATTCTGAGGGAAAGTATAAGCGAAGCACAGTTCAGGCTCCATAAGGACCTGGAAGGATACATTAGCACAGAGCTAATAACAGAGCAAGTAGGCAGCAGGTATGGTCCAAGGTAACTACCACAGGGCCATAGGGCATTGCTCAAACCCTGTCTCCTTCGTACTCCTTGAACAAGGACACTTTTCATTGTGTTCCCTGTGGCTCACTGGTTTTCTTCTCCTCGGGACACATGTGATATGGCCTATTGTGTGTGTCCTGTGTCACCCCTCAGGTTCTAGAAATGATGCTCCTCGAAGATAGGATTGTCGCTTGTCTCTATGTTCCCCATCTGAACAGCTGTGGCTGAGAGTCTTATAGAGTAAGTGAGTCCTCTCATGGCCTTCACTGGGCTACAGGAGAGTCCCGAGAGAGTTCTCAGGTTCTCTCAGGGTCCTCTTCACCATGCTTTATGTGGAGCCTTTAGTATACACATTTTCTCAGTGTCTTTAGAGTCCAATATGCAGCGAGGGTGAAAAATGACACTGGTTCTCTGCATATGTGTGCTCTACGTGAGTGGGGGCACGGATGCAGGACCTGATCCTGGAGAAGGAGCCAGGAAGGAACAAGTTTCTGGAAACAGCTGTTAGGGTGGCCTTGGAGTCTGCTTTAACTCTCTCCTTGCCATTCCTGCTGAAGCTCGTCTGAATTTTCTCCACCATTAACAATGTCTTGCTGTGGGAAAGTCTCTGAAGTATCAAATAAAGGGTTTTTCTTCATCTGAAAAAATAGAGAGCACTGGATTTTTACTTTCCCATCCTTCATCTTGGGCTCAGATACAATGTGTGAAGCTGTGCCAACCACTTTGCGACCAAAAGAGGAACAGCAAAGACATTTCAGAGATGGGGGCTGCAGCAACCTGCCTTCAGGTTTCTGGTTCCATGAAAAAGAGGCAAAAGCATTTTCGTTTAAGTGATTCTATTTAAGTAGACATTCTTTCCTTTTAAGTTGAAAGCTTTATTGGGATAAATATCAAATGAAACGGAGATGTTGTATTGTGAACCTGAGGCCCTGCAAGTGGAGTACAGAGCCAAAGGGCACGTCAGGAGGTTCTCATTTTGGCAATACAGAAGCTGGTTATGTCCAGTTCCTCTTCTTGTATCTAGACTACAAAGGTAGTTCGTATGATTCAGAGTAACAAGAAAAAGACTCTTCCCCCTGGGGGAAAAGGGTTTTAAATTTTCTTTAGATGATCCTCATTCCAGATGTTAAAAATGCCATTTGCTTAAATAACTTTCGGGAGAAGTGAGTATAACATTGGCTGGTTTTTCCATCAAAGCTCCATACGATTTTTAAAAAGCCTCCCAAAAGCACAAGCTGAAATCAACCAAAGAAATGTAGCTTTCTGGCTTCTGGGGACAACCAGTATCTTGCTTCTGGGGACAGTCAATCTCTTGCAGTGCACTCTTGAGGACTTCAGGGCTGTTCAGCCAGGCTTTACAACCCTGACACAATGTCCTACCCTGGAGAAGGCCTAAGGCTTAAATGTGACAATTCTCCTGGGCCCAGCATCGTTTTTTTGGAGGAGAAGGAGGAGACCATTATGGAAGAGTCATGAGGAATGGTCTCTGAGATATTCTCAACAAGCCCAGAGCAGATGGCTGGTGGGGAAGGGAGTGGTACTTCCTCAAGCAGGGATTTCTCGGGTCCCATATATCTGCATACTTAGTTCACCTGCCTTCTGCATCTATCTATTTCAGTACTCACAGATTGACAGGCTCTCTGTCCTCCCAGCTTCTCCACACATCCGTCTTGGTGCTCTCTTTTTCAGGTTCTGTGACCTCTCTGACTTTTTGTCCACCAATACTGCTTATTTGACCACCACAAAAACAAACAGATTCATGGGACTCCTTCCCTCTTCAATTCTGCTTTCGGGAGTTCAGAAACTTTCCCTCTAGGGAGGAATAAGTAGCAGCGGAGGATTGAGAATTGAGTGGACCCTTCATGGACTCCCAGGAAGTCAGGAAAGGCCTCCTCCTTTCCCCCTCAACCATCTCCTCCTTTCCTTTGACAGTGTCCCCTGGTGACCTTGCCACTCTACTCATGACATTCTGCTTACACCCTGCATGCTTGGTTAATCCCTGCCACCACCTTTACTTTAATCTCCATCTCACATAATTTAAACCCTTTTCCTCAATCAGCCAATTGCCAAGTACTAGCATCGAAACCTTTTAGAATAAACTGATTCTGTACCTCCTGGATAATAACCTATACCTTGTTTCCTAAATTTCCAGAATGCATTTCATTTCAGAAGAAGCCTTGGGTTACTGAAGAAAAGCCCCTCCCTGTGAGCTTCCTGGACATTAGTCACAGCTGGTCTATTTTCAGAATTCAGACTGGAGTGTAGCCCAGTGGTTAGAATGCTCACCTAGCATGTGCAAACCCTGGTTAGATCCCCAGTGCTGTATAAAGTGGGCGTGTTGGTGACTACCTATAATCCCAGCATTTGGGAAAGGAGGATTAGAAGTTCAACATCATCCTCAACTAGCAAGTTAATTAGAAGACTCTAGAAGTTTCTAAGAGAAGCTAGAGCTCTTCTGTTAAGCTGGTGCTTGGGCCACCCAGTCTTCTGAAACGCACAAAACTCTCCAGTAGGACTGGGAATTCCAGTCACACACAGGTATTGAACCAATGTGTTTGCTCAAGAATATTGTTCACCTAATAAACTATAAGCTACAAATTGTAGGCTAATAAATAATTGAAAGGAATATTGTGTGTGCTCAAATGCAGCTTCCCTCTGATTATCTGCTATTACGGACTCTAAACTCTGACAAGGCAAGCAATCCATACAGAAGAAGATGCTCTTTGGCCAAGAATAAATTTGATTTCCTTTCCAACACATTTAGCATCTTTTGAGGAGTTTTTTGATTAAACCGAATAAACATTTAAAGGAAATTCAATAACATAGAAACTATTAGCCCATAATAAAACTTAAAAAATAATTTCTGGAATGCTAATTCTGTCAAGCATTTTGTCCCTTCCATTGATTATTTGATTTGTTCCTCCATTGATCGTGTTTAAGTTAGATTAGACTTAGTTAAAATACAAGTCCAAACTGTTGTGTTCTAATGTCTGTTTTCTATGTCAGCCCCACACTGTAACATAGTGATAAGACCTCTGATTATTGCAGTCTGTCAGGGCTCTGTAATGGATGTGGCACCCAACCCAGACTTCTAGAATTCTACATCAGGAGAGGTGAGGGAGAGGAGGGGAAGAAATGAGGAAGGCTAAAGAAGAGAAGGTTGGAGGGTGAGAAAAATTGGTTTATGGTAACAAAAGAATTCAAATGTTATTAAAGAAGTAGACATGCCATTATTCTAGGAAGCGCCCTGCCCTCAAGCTCCCTTCAAACTTCTCCCTAGCTCAGTGGGCTCAGTGTACTGGAAGGTTGGTGGGCCACACACAACAGAGGGGCCTATGGGACAGGGAACACCCAGGGAAAATGGTAGAACTCCAAAAGGAAAGCTCAGAGACTGAGCAGGGTTGACAGGAGACAGGGATTCCACACTTAGCAGTACAGAGTCAGTGCACCAAGCCTGTGGTCAATAATGAAAAATGGTTTGTCCTGAAAAGAAAATATTGGGGCACATGTGAACTTAATAATACAAGTTTTCCAAAATAGAGAAAGAAATGAATATTTGGCCAATAAAAATAGAGGAGTTTGGGCAGGTACATGATGAATTTACACCCAAGGAATTTCTAAGAAAAGTAACATTTTGGAGCTGTAGTTTTCCAGAATCAATAGAATAAATATTGGGTAGAAGTAAAGACTGTCCAAGCCTATACATTTGTTAAGGGAAATAAAAAACAGAAAATAAACATTAAAAGTACATGCGGAACCTTTGATTCACAGAATATATGATAGTTATGTGACAGATAGAACATGGTGAAAGTCTTAATAAATAAAGTTCTTGGGGGAGAAGACAGTTTCTAATAAAATCCTGAGCAAATATATTACATGCAAAGTTTTAAAAATATAGAAAAAAATGTTACTTGTAGCCTAAGCAATAAAAATTCAGTAATAAACATGAAAAAAATAAGTTGACAAGAGTAAGGAAAACTGATATGTAGTTAACAGCCAATGCTGCCAGCATCCCCTTACCACGTCTCCTACAACACAGGTGCCTTGTGGTGACAAAGTCTGTCAAATCAGGTGTTAGTCAGGGTTCTCTAAAGGAAAAGAACCGAGAGAATTACACGCGCGCACACACACACACACACACACACACACACACACACACACACACACACACCACCTGCCAGACATAGACAAACACAGATTATATATATATACATATAATATTATATAATATTATATTATATTATATATATAATATTATATTATATATATGATTTATTAGATTGGCTTTATATGATTAGTCCAGTAGTCTAACATAGCTAATTCACACTGGAGAGACCAAGGATATAGTAGTTATTTGGTGCTGGAGGCCTGGGGAAGTCCTAGAGAGTTGCTGGATTAAGATTTAATATCAGCAGCAGCAATAGAATAAATGAACTTGCCGGTGAGAGTACGGGCAAGCAGGCAAAATACAAGGTTTCTTCTGTGCATGTCCTTTGATCTGGGCCACCACCAGAAGGTGCCATCCGTATTTAGAGTGCTCTTCTTGCTTCGAATGATCTGATCAAGAAAATTCCTCACAGGGGTGCCCATCAGCTTGTGTTTTAGCTGATTCCAGATGCAGTTTAATTGACAACTGTGATTAGACATACACAGGGGGTTCAGATTACAGTTCCCATGACCACACAGAGACGGGTTTGGGGTGTTCTCAGAGCCTCCTTACAAACACTGGGTGGTAGGAGATGGATGTTATCTTAAAATCATGAAGCCATGATTATGGCAGGGGCAAGGTTATGTAGGAGGACGCAGGAATACCATCCAGAATCACAGAGAAACAAAGCTGGATGAATGCTGTGCTGTGTAGCTCCTGGTGTGCAGGAATTCAGCAGGAGTATTTCAATGAGCCACACTAGTTTCCCCACTTTGTTTCTTCCCCCAACTTGTTATATTATCACCCTTTAACCTTTCATATTCTTATTCCAAATTGAGTTCTTGGTAGTCATTAGGTATAAGAGCTATGGAGTCCCTATTCCTTTCAATATGTGTTTTCTCAAAACAAGCTGGTTTTCCAACATTCTCCGATCTTCCCTCATTATTGTTTGATTCTGAGCCTTCTGAATGAGCTGGAAATGCCAGAATTTGTGGTGGGATGGCCTGTCTATGAGAATTTCTCAGACACTACCTTCCAGACCAGAAAACAGGTTTCTACTACCCTGGCTTTATCAATTACATGCCTCAATAGGAAGAAGGCTATCTTTTCACTTTTGTTTTGCAGTAACTACATTTGGCCCTCCATATCTGTGGACTCTGCACCCACATCCATACCACCAAAAGTTAATAACAAAAATGTCTGTACTGAACACATATGGGCCTGTTTTCTTGTCATTATTCTCCACGAAATACATTGTAACAATCATTTATACAGAATTTGCATTGACCTGCCTAGGTGATCTAGGGATGAGTTAAGGTACACAGGAGGATGGGCAAGGGTTATGGGATAAGACTACAGCATTTATAACAGATCTGAGCACAGGTGGATTGCGGCACGCAAAAGACTGAAACAATTCCACATGGGCTATGGCGGGCAGAGTGGTTTGACTTCTTCTAGATTGTAGAGATTTGGATCCGATTTATCCAAATGTTAGTTTTTTATTATCTCAAGAGTCTAGAGCTTAAATAGCAATTTAAATGTTAATCCCAGTTCTTGGTACATAGCAGACACTTCGTTTGTTTATTCAGCAAATATTAATTACTCCATAGACTCAAAGCACAATAGGTTTTCAGATGATTTCTAACAGCTGTGACTTGATGCATTGTGGGAATTCAAATGGAACTTCAGAATTTAATCATTTCAAAGCTCCCAATCCACCTCATTCATGGTTAATAAGGACATCCTCCTGTGTGCCAAGAAAGAGTCACAAGGGCTTCTGTTGAGGTGCATATGGAACATTGGTACTTCCGTTGCTGAATCTAGAGTTTCCTGGCAACCAGGATGCTGAATCTCATAGTAATGTGAGCATAGCTCCTTGCTCCAAGTCCTTATTGACATGCGAACGATAAGGGAATGAGAAATTAACACAGCCACTAAAGCCTGGTCTATGGCTCCCAGCACTGCTGATTAAACACCCCAGCCCAGTTGACTATTTGTTCCTGCACAGACTAGAAGTGTACACGCAGTCAGTGAACCTCTCCTAGAGGCTAAACTAGGAAATACATTTTAAGCAGTTATCTGTATCTGTTGAATTAGCTTTCCCACCTGGTGGAAGAAGCATGTGTTTAATTCTGCCACCCATGAAGATGGTCTTGCTACTGAAGAAGATCCAGATGTATGGTCTTTTCTCCAAGAATCAATTCTCCTCACCTATGACAAGACCTAGTGCAGACCGTACCCCATCCTGAGACTCGGTTTTCAGGCTTCATCTCTGGTCTTCGTTATCAGCCTTCCGCAGCTAAGCGTCCACCACACAGGAGACTGGACAGCCACGGTGGCACCTCCCAATGTGCACTTTCTCAGCCCATCTTCATTCACTCCTGTCTGTGAATTCTTTGCTTGACTATTTTCCAGGTTTTCAAACTCAGCTCACCTCATGAGTGTATGTTTTTAGAATGCAGGTCGGACCGACCATGACCACCTCTCGGCTGCTGGGATGCTATAACAGCTCATTCCTAGATGCTTCCCTGAGAACATTGGTTTACAATCTCTGCCCTCACCATCTGACTACAAACTCTGTGGTTTGGACTCCCATGTAACGTCCCCCTCCCCCCCCCCACAAGCTGTAAGCTAACTGAATCATGTCCCTAGCTACTCCATTTCTGAGACAGCTTTCCATTTCTGTTCTATGCATCATTTCTATATAGCCATGTAACAGCCAAGTCTACCCTCAAGGTAAATACTTCCCTGGTTCAATCCTCAAAAGTTCATAGGATGACTCTTAGTCCACAGCTACTCTACATAGCCTGATCCACAGCCCTGCCAGCCCCTCATTCTTCGTGCAGAAGGTCTGGCTTTGCCAGTCCCCAGACAGGTCCAGATATCTCAGAGGTGCTGTCTCCATCCCTGTTCTGGATATCTGTGAAAGAATTATGAAAAGCCTTCAACAGAACAACACTTGAATTAAGTACCCATTTATGCATAGTTTTATAGTATTTTTCTCACACTGTGTGAGTATGAAGCCAATCTAGCTAATGCAAAACAAATCCTCCTATAGCTCTAGTACTGAGGAAAGGAAGCAGCTGAAAAGGTGAATGCAGAAAATCAGCTGGGATGACAATGTTCCAATTGTAATTGCAAAGATATCCCAGCTGGGTTGCTGCTGAAGGGATGTCAGTCATCCAAAACAAGCAAACCAAAAGACGGGCTTTTCAAATCTGTACCATCAGAAGATGGCTTTAGGGAAGAATGAAGGCGGCCCTCTGAGCAAGGGCATTCCTACCTCAAGGCTTCCATGTCAGTCAGTTAGCAGAGCCTCCAAAGCAAAACAGGATGAGAGAGGATAGGACAAAGTCCTGAGTTAGATTCCTAACTGTTCAATAACTGCCCAGAAGTCCCCAGAGCTCAGCAGAATGGTCAACTATTCATGTCTAATTAAGTGTCTTCAGGGATCAAAGTTTTGCAGTCTGTCTCACTGAAATGACCATTTGGCATAAGGTCATTTCTGTGCCAATGGAATTAAGAATTCATATCTCTGCTTTTGTTATTTCCAGCCAACCTAAACAAAACATCAGGCTTGACTTGGGGCTCCATACTTAGGTGATATGAGCAATAAAAGCCAGACAGGTCTCAGTAGCAGGAAAGTGTTTGCTGCTGGCTCAGAACTGGGGCTTTATAAATTTACCATTGAACCTTTCTCTGCAGTTTCATTTCCTGACTTGAAAAGTAACAGATATTTTCCTCCTTCCTGTGTTTGAAATGTCAGTCTTCAGCATCACACAAATAACAGCATCCATAAAAGAAGCCATGGAAATGTGAGGGTAGCACAGTGCTCTAACCCTCACTCTGAGCAGATGATGTAGCTGACCCTTCTGTCACATATTTGAATACTGTCATGTGGAAGCCACACTTTGCTCCAGCATCCAAAATGTGTAATCAGCATTGACCTAAAGCTTATTCCAAGCCAGCTCCCTAGCCAAGCTTTGGGTGAGATTTGGATCCAAACGTAAATGAAGATTAGTTTCAATGTGAAGGCACAAAGTAAAGTGATAAGGCAAAGTCATCACTTTATGTCAATCTCAGTTTGCAATAGAAATCCAGCATGTCGGCAGGCATAGCCTGAATGTTTCCATGATCAAAGCTGAATCAGGATCCGGGCTGCAACATTTATAATCCAAGGGATCCACTTGTTTCAACTGCTTTTCCTTATTTGTAAGACTGAAGATGGAGATGCCACAGTGACCAAGTTCTGATGAGTGAGTCACCAACATGGAAGGCTTCCCCAGGGATGCTCAAAGCCTGGCATCAGATAACAGAGACCATGTCATTACGTACCATATTTGACAAGGCAAAGAAGTCGTGCACCTTACAACTAGCAAATAGATGTACCTTAAACTTTTGTTTTATGCTTTCTAGGCCTTCTGTGAGAAAGAGGATTCCAACTGCATCTGGATAAATTATGACTTCCGCTCCAGACAATCCTGATGCATAGAGTCAAGTAGAGCGATGAAATGTTTTTGATTTCCCGAGATACTTTCAATTGCAAATGAGCCTCTCTGGATTTGTTATCTATGATTTAATTATTTAACATGTTTATTAACACTCTTTTTGGGCCACTGACTTGAGTTTCTATTGCTAGGACCATGACCAAAAAGCAATTTGGGGAGAAAAGGGTTGATTTACCTTATACTTCCAGGTAACAGTCCATCAGTGAAGGAAGCCAGGGCAGGAACTCAGGAAGGGCAGGAACCTGGAGACAAGAACTGATGGCTTGACCATGGAGGAGTGCTGCTTGTTGTCTTGATTCCCACGGTTTGCTCATCCTACCTAGGACCACCAGGACCTAGGTTTATCATCCCAGAAGAGGTACAGCCCATGAGCTAGACCCTCATACATCAAGCATCAATCAAGAAACTGTCCTCCAGCCAATCTGGTAGGGGCAATCTCTCAGTTGAGGCTCCCTGTTACCAAATTACTTCAGCTTCTGTCAGATTGATTTTAAATCACCGAGCACAGCCATGCGGATGCCAAGATCACCAAGAAGGTTCTGACTCGGCATCATATTCACAGGCATCCTTTTGAAGCAATACTACTCCATACCACCCACAAATGCACTGTATGTCAGTCCTGTGTCAGCTCTGGCTGATATGATGTCCATCACGGGATCTTCTGATTCACCTCTTCAAAACTGGGTTGCAGTATACTGAGGTTCCCACCCAAGCAGCTGACATTGCCACCTCAACCAATAGTCTTGAGTTTCAAGATCAATTGTCTATAAGTCAGCAATCAAGGCACCGAGAGCACTCTGGTTTTAGGCATTGAAAATTCTAAATTCAGGCCACAGGTGGACTTCATAGGAAGCAGTACCTTGTTCCACCTGGGAACTCATATGGTGGAAGAGAACTGACTTCCTTGGCTGTCCTCTTCCCTCTGCGTGCACATCATGAATTGCACTAGCGTGTGCGTGCTCACGTGAGTGCATATATACACACAGATGCACAAATAGGTAATACGTAAACCAATGCAAGGATATTTAAAAAGAAATATTTTAAATATTTAAAAAGAAAAAAAATGACAAATTCAAGTATTATTTCAACCCGGTTGTTAGGCGTTTGGCTGGAATTTTGCTTCATCTGACCACTAGGGGGCATTTAGTCCTCAACTATATCCTGCGAGGTCAAGAATAGTCTTGGACACCATCCGGATGGGGTGAAGGTAGGCTCACTGCTAAACTTAGATGACAGGGCAGTAGATTGGTACAGATGACAGAAGGAACAGGGAGAGTATGAGCACCGTGTGCAAAGGTAGTGACTTGTCTTATGACCCTGCACCCAACACTAAGCTAAATCTCTCCACCGTCACAATCTCAGCCAAACACTAACTTAGTCTCAGATGGACTTTATTTTTACCATTATTCTGGAAAAAAGAAAACCAAAGTCAGAGAGTTTCTTGCCTTCTTGCCTACCATATGTCTCACCTGTTAATGGACCAAAACCTTTGGATTCAGTCAGGTTCTGCTGCTCCATTTACCTGTGTGTGAGGTGCTACTCCTGTGACCCTCTTTCCTCAAGTCCAGACACCATAACTCTCCAAACCTTCATGCCACACTGGTGTGTGTGTGTGTGTGTGTGTGTGTGTGTGTGTGTGTGTGTGTGTGTGTGAATACCATGAAAAATTAGCCAGCAGCTCCCTGTTTTCATATTTGTATTTGATGAGGTAGGATTAAATGTGAGTGCTACACCTGCCTCATGTTTTATTTTCCCTTGTGGCATCAATGCTTTAGGTTATTTAATCTGGTACACAGTGGATAATTAATAGATGTTTCATAAATAAATACATACATAAATAATAAATAAATGCCAACTCTTAGGCAGAGCCCAGAAATCTATAGTACTGGACTTCCTCTATCTGAGAGTTTCCTTAAGACTACATCTAAAGTATCAGACGCGGAGAGCCTATGTGGACTGTTTGTACAGGATCTGCCCATTGAACCCAGAGGAAGAGAAACCTTAATCTGCTTCCAGAGCTCTTTACACCTGAAAATCCAATCTCAAGCTCTAAAGCAAGTCCAGTGCTAGGTCACACTGACTTCCCAGCAGTCCTGAAGGATGCTTGCTTTTCACTGACATGGCAAACTGGTCATTGATTATACATTGATTATACCTTCAGTCACTGGGTGCTCCCAGTGGAGCAGATCTGTGCTCCGAACCTATTCAGAGCTGGGATTCCTGAACCTGGAATGTACTGCTAGAATATACAGAAAGCTGACCGCCACTGTAGTCCCAGTAGACAGAAAATTAACTTCTGAAAATGTGTCTTTTGGTGCCTCCACTGTACTTGCTCACCCGCCATGCAAAGAGGGGACCATTCTTCTACCTGTCACATCACTGTTGACTTTTCTGGAGCTGGGATCTGACTGCACTCACCACAGGCGGGGCTTTATGTGAGGGGAGGAGATCATGAAAGAGATTTAATCTGGAATGATAACATTGACATTCAGTACTAGAACTTGAGTTCTCTTGCTCAGTTCTCTTCCTCTTTTGACTTGCCTGTAAAATACTATCAGAGTAAATATAACTGAAAAACACTCTGTATCAAAAATAAAAAATAGGAAGCCAGCATAGAAGGCACAGTCTTGAAAAGTTCAAGACCCATCTGAGTCCATCCTGGGCAACTCAATAATTTTCTGCTTCAAAATTAAAAGGAAAAATGAGGGCACTAGAATGCTTACTGGCATCATCAAGGCCCTAAATTCACTCCAAACAAATTAAAATAAAGAAGAGGAGGAGAAGATGAAATTAACACCTCCCCTTATGGAGAGGAAATATCACAAGCAATATAACTCCCTTTCTTCTTCACCTGAGGTTGAAAGAGATCAAGAGAGACCAAAGAACTTCTAAGCAGGGGTAAAAATAAGTCATTCTTCTGGCGCTCCATACAATCTGAGAAAAAAATGCTGGGCATGTACAGAATCAAATAATTTTCATGAAAGGAAATTGCTCGAGGTATCAAAACGCTTCACTCTATAAAACTGACTTCCTGAAAGAAATGAAAAAGTCTTAGAAATTCATCTGCATTCTCAGCAGACTTAAGTGGACACCACATTAAAAAGAGGGTATGAATGAGTGCAGGAAAATACTGTCTTAACATGGAAATACTATTACTTCAGAAATACAGAGTGAAAAGATAGCTTGATAGGTAAGATAGAAGAGCACTCGACAAATTCTCATAAAATTTATAGTAAAGGAGGAAAAACTAAATAGGATGGACACAGGAAGATGAGAGAGACAGAAAATCTAAGAGGTCCACACAGTCACCTAGCCATGGCAAAGGTGACAGTAGACAGAGGCAAGAAACCCTTATAAATGTCAATTTACCTGACTCTTAAAGTTGAACCTTTTAATATAAAAAGTGTCAAGAAAACTCACAGTGAAAGAAGACCCAACCTAATAACTTTGTGTCTAAGTCTCAAAAATATTGAAGAAAAGAACAAAAGACCAAACATCTAACTAGAAAAATGAGTTGCTGCAAAGACAAAGAAAACACCAGAAGCAAGGCTGCTCTGCACTTCCACGTTTGCAATGCATGTCTGCAGTCTATAAACAGAACACACTGCCATCCCCCAGCATCAGATGCTATGCAGGTACAGAATTCCCTCTACCACAGAGAGTTCAGATCCTGCCCCAAATTTTCTAAGTAAAACCAACAGTGCTGCAGACAGAAATTAAGCAAACAGAAGCAAGAGCTTGAAAAACCATAATTAATAGCTATATAATTCTTGGTTTATGACACTTTAATATACCTGCCAAAAATGATTGCTAGGAAGATATGTTAAAATTTATTGAGAGTCTGAGGAGTAATGCTCACAAATTATTTCAGCAGAACTCAGAGGCTTAGGAGGGAATAAAAAATCAGTAATTTCCAAGTTGGGACGCTTGAAAGAAATATATAAAATGAGTCACTGTCATATAAATCACCATTTGTTGATTGGGAAAAAAATAAATAAAAGATACCATTTCCAAAAGAAATTTTTAGAAACAGCAAGTGATAAAACGTTTCAGAAGAATGAGGTTGTACTTTGGCATCATCTGGCAAGGGTTGATGTGGTTCGTCATGCCCTGCCATCTCCAGACCTATAAACACATGCAAGTGGTACACAGGGCAGCACTGCCTCTAACAGCTGCAAGCCATGTGTCTATTGAAGCTCATGGAACAGATCAACTGGACATCTGGGGAGATGATTCAGTGGGTAAATCGCTTGCTTGCAAGCATCAGAAATCATGTGAAAACCTGGACAGAGTTAGGACCCTGCAATCCCAGACATTTAGAGGTGAAGACAGAGGACAGGCGGAGAGTCCCAGCTTAGTGGGTGACTCTGCTTCAGTTTAAAAACATGAAAGGAGAATGATCAAAGAATGCATCTAACATCAACTTTGGGCCTCCACACATACACACAAGTGCACACACACACACACACAGAGAGAGAGAGAGAGAGCAAGCGAGAGAGCTGTATATATATGAATACCCATAGTCATACACAGAAAATAAGAAAATTATTTAAAAATTGTAATATAATCATAGAGCAATACTACGCAACAATAAAACCCTACAACCATTCAACAAATTTGATGACCCTTATTACAAACCAAACAGGGGAGCGTCTACAATTGAGACATGTCTTGAATGTGTCCCCAAAAAGTTAATATGCAAACTTGGTCTCCAGAGTGGTAATGTTGTAGTGGCTGAACCTTAATGAAGTAGGACAATGTTGCAGACAATTAAGCTATAATAGCTTAATTATAGTGGTGACTGAAAAGAATTGTAGAAGAGAATTGGTCCCCATGACCTGGCCTATAAATCATCATTGCGTATTGTCTTATCATATGATTCCCCTCCTATCAATGTCCTCACCACAGTGGTGTCCTTGTAATGTAGCCAGGAGCCCCCACCAGAGTCAAGCAGATGCAGATCATACATCATGCTCCTGAATCACCAAAGCTTTGGGTAGATGAATTACATCATGTATTACCCAGCATCAGGTACTTTGCTATAGCAATCAAAAAACAGACAAAGGCATGAAGCATATACAAGGTATGCCTGGAGAAATGGATTGGTTGGTAAAGTGCTTGCTTTACAAGCACAAGGACCTGAGTTGGGATCTCCAGGAAGAAAGAGAATGTAGACAAGCAGACCAAAAACTATTAAGTATTTGTTACTCACCAAACAAGAACACATTGGTAAAAGAGAGTTTCTGTCATTGTGAGGACCCTGGAAATGCTCATTTCCATCCTCCAGCAATGGGCAGAACTGCCGCACAGGTTAATCAATAATTCTGCAATGTCATTGGATTCTGATACTTCTTTGATTTCAGTCTTTCACATCTAGGGATGGATTTTGTTGGAATTAAATACATGTATGCATGTAATAGATGTTTGTAGATCTATGATTTTTTAAAAAGTTAAAATTCCATGAACTCTCCCAATAGAGTGTCAGTTTAATAGCTTTTAATGTGTCTTAACATTGAAAGGCAGGTAGCTACTAAACAGATCAGAGGAAGTGACTCTCTGCTATTATAGTCCAAACGGCAGAGCAAGCCAACTTAGATCAGACTTTATTTGAAAAATGTGTGTTTTTCAGTGCTCTCACCTATGCTCCTGAGAACACAGCTCCCTTATTTGGCTGCTAGGAAGATTAAATAAGGGTATATATGTCAAATGCCATGCTGTTCCTATTCAATATACTGTGACGTAATAAAAAAGCCACAGGGTTATGTGACTGTTAAGAGGCCAATTCTGACACCTCAGTCGGACATGAGTGATTTTAGTATCCTTTTTTCTGTTTGCATATCTGTGGTAGTTTGAATGTGTTAGCTCCCATAATCTCATAGGGAGTGGCACTATTAGGCAGTGTGGCTTTGCTGTAGTAGGTATGGCCTTGTTGGAGGAAATGTGTCACTGTGGAGACAGGCTTGGAGGTATTTTGTTTAAATTGTGCTAGGTGTTGCAGTCTCCTTCCTGTTTCCTGTAAGAGGTAGGACTCTCAGCTACTACCCCAGCACCACAACTGCCTGCATGCCAACATGCTCCCTGACATGATGACGATGGACTCAACCTATGAAACTGTAAGTGAGCCACCCCAATTAAATGTTTCCTTTACAAGAATTGTCATGGTCATGGTGTCTGTGCACAGCAATAGAAAATGCAACTAAGACAATATCTTACCTTTTTATAACATGTATTGATGGAATATTTATTATTATGAGAGATCTCGCAAGATACTCTCATCAACTTCTTCAAATCTGATTGCCACAGCAAACATGACGCCCTTGCGTGGAAGTTTAGTCCAGCCTCACTGCTGCTCCTGAAACCCAGGTCTTTGGATTTTCAGCTCAAGGAGGTCATCTGCATAGCCCCAAACTCCTGGCTCCCTGTTTCATTTCTTGACACTGTATCTTGGACGCATTGCCATCTCCTACAGACTAAAGGTCTGCGCTGTCCCTTTCTTCCCAGAACCTGAGTAAGAGTCAGATCTATTTCTCTTTTGTTGGAATGGGAGGTCCAGCCTTTTCTCCACCTCCTCATTCCTGGAGAATAAGATTAGCCTGGCAGGGTTGTATCAGATTGATGCAACGTTGTGCTCTCCCAGTTATGATGAGCCCAGGAATAAGCAGGCAGCCTTACTTTCCACATAATTTTAGACATGGTCAACAGCAGTTCACCTTGACCTTGGGTAACCTTTTTATGGTATGTCAACAAATGTGGGGGAGCAACACAAGGAAGGTGGAAGTGTGCAAAACCTTTCCCCTGTTGGTGAAGAACAGCAGTGCAGGAAGTAGAGAGTGTCCTTTCCTGGATTTTTCAACAGTATCCAAGTACAGTGACCACCCCAAAGAGATAGTAAATCTAGAATCTCTGGATGAGACAATGGAGGAGGCTATTGGTGACCCACTCCCTTCTTACATTAGGGTTGAAATAAATGTGTCCCAATGTCCAGTGAGCACAGTACCTGAGAGATCTCCAGAGGCCTCCTATCATGAGATGTTAAATGGCCCAACTCTAGAGTCTTGAGATAGATTAATTGCTAAGTGCTGATGCACATTGGGGTATATCATTTATCATTTGAAGCCCACACAATGTCACACTCAGCCTAGGGTTAGCTTTTACTATTAATAAGGTTAGTTTACTATTCAAACCATGGCACTTTGAGGACAAAGGTCACTTTACATAACTATTTGGTGAATGCTCATACAAGGATCATCCTAAGCAAACCATATTAGGAAGTTACTGAAGTTATAACCCAAACTTTGAGAAATACTTTCCAAAGGCCTCAAACACACATAGTTCTTTGTCGCCATGATCATAGTTCACAGACAAGAATTGTTTACAAGAGATTGTGGGCTTCTCTGACAGCCTAGCAAGTTCAGAGTACACAGGGCAGGGAGGCGAATACAGAAAAGCCTTTCAGAAAGACAGCCATACTAGAGTCCAGGACTGGATGTATCCATCAAGTCCTGTAGTTTCTTCCAGGAGCTCAGCATGAGCACTCTGTGGCTCCATCTGAGTTGCCATACCATGCCACGCGCCCAGGGACTCCTTCCCCCTTTCCTGACCCGCATGTTGCTGCTCTCAGCATCCTTCCTGACAGGACAGAAGACAAGGACAACATTCAGAACATAAACACTTGGGCCCCTCCCCCGACCTCTGAGGCATCAGTGTTAGTCAGCTCCACAAATGCACCTTCCAAGCAAAATCGACAGATCTTACATCATTCTCCAAGTCCATCTACAACGTTTAAAAGATAAGTTCTCTATGATCAAATCTATTGTTCATGCCCCACTACCAGAACACCATTTGCTGAGTGGGAACTGTCAGTATGATGCATGGAAGGACCCCTTGCTGTATTAGCTTCTGGCAGGGAGTTGTTTGTCTAGCTCAACACAGCATTTCTCTAACAAAGCTGAATTTCCCCCATTAGAGTCAAAACGATCCTTTCCAGGCTAATAGCTTAACCTCCCTGGGCTCTCTTGATGCCGTTTGTAGGAAGATGACTTTCGAAGTAGCAGGCCATCCAGACATATAACCTCTCTGGTGAGGAGAGGACAAGAGACAAGGCCTATGACTTGGCAGTTAGCAGGGAAGTGATCCTCTAAGTGAAAAATGACAAGCACATTGGATTAAGTTATAGGTTGCCTGTAGCCTTCAAAATAACAAAGATCAGCTCTCTGGTTCTCTCACTCAATTCTGCCTCCCTTGTCGCTTCCACTACCAGTGTCTGCCCTCCTTTACTTCCATACTGTGTTGGTTCCAAAGCCCTGGTCTAACCAGAATCTTAGGTCTCCATTTGTAAATCAAGGGTGGAGAACATTGCCTGATACATTCTAGGATTCACAGACCTGCTAGATTTATCCTGGACTTCTGGCATGGATAGAGACTTGTAGAATGTCCTTAGAGGCTTGTAGAGTATCCTAAAGTGTTAGGATTCAGGCATTATGCTGGCCCCTGTCACCTGGCAGGATGCACCCAGGCAATACTCTGGCCAGCTCAGGGTCCTGTGACTGACCCATCTCTCATAAGTACATAGGTGCAAAAGGTCCCTTTAAGAGTCAAGCTCCACCCACTCCTGCTCTCTTTCCCACTGCTGGTCCTTGCCTCTTCTTCATCTTCCTCTTTCTCTCTGACTTTCTCTTTCTTTCTTCAACCTTTTTCTCAACAAAACTCCCACATAAGTTCTGCCTTCATGGCGTGTCTGGTCCTCACACACCCTGGGCTCTCACTTTCCCTGTTGCCCCTTGGTAGGGGGATTTAGGATTTAATATGACAACCCAAAGGACCACGTTCTGCTCAGAAGATGCAAGTGGATAAGACAATCTGAGCACACTCAACTCATTTCCCAGTGTGCTCCACTCCCACAGCTTCATAAGCTTCTCAACATTTTATTTTTACTAGGGGTGTGTGTGTGTGTGTGTGTGTGTGTGTGTGTGTTCTGTGCCAGAGGTTGACTTCATTCTCATTCTCATCCTTATGTTTTTGTTCATTCATTGAGAATTTCATACAATGTACTTTGAACATCTGCCCTCCCCTTCCCAACAACACGCATAAGCGCTACCCTCTATACCCTTCCAACCCAGCTTTGAGATTTCTTTTTATTGACCCCCATTGAGTTTGGTTTGTGCTGTCCATCTTAGGGATGGAGCCTGCCCTGGCATGTGGATGACTTACAGAGGTCATATGTTTAAAGAAAACTGCCCCACCCTCTTCTGAAAGCTATCAAATGTCAGTAGCTCCATGAATAGCAGTGGGAGTTCATGCCCACCCCCCCTTTGCATGTTGGAGTTTTGTCTTGAATTTGTGTGGGTTTTGTGTATACTGTTACAGCTGCTATGAGTGAACATAGTGCCCTGCTGTGTCTAGAAAAACACTGTCCCCTTGAAGTTACCCACCATCTCTGGCTCTTATAATCTTTCTGCGCCTTCTTCTGAAATCTAGTCAGTAGGGGTGAAGCATCCAAGTAAGGACCAACTTGGTTTCTCCATGTTCTGTGACTCAAGGACACATAGTCTTTAGCCATAGGTTAAGCCTATACCAAGTGACTATCTCCAGGTTTAGCAAGAAACTTTGTCTCAAAAAACTGTAAGTTCACTGTCATTTGCTGACCAGTGAATTCCATAAATCTCTCTACCTTCTAGAGTAAAGATTATAGACATGTACCACAGTGTCCAGCTTTTACCTGTGTGCTGGGAGTCATAACTCACATCCTCATATTTTCACAAACAGCACTTAACCCACTGAGCCATTTCCCCATCCTCCATTAACCTATTTGTTACGTTAATGGATGGATGTATCTGTGCATGTGTGTAATGTATGTATGTATTGTATGTGTATATTTGTATACAAGTATGTCACAGCACATGGGTGGAGAGTATACTCAATTTGTTGGAGTTTCTTCTTCTACCATGTAGGTCACAGAAATCAAAGTCAGGTTCCCAGGCTTCGCAGCAAATGCCTTTACCCACTGACCCATCTTTCACTTCCCATCAATCCATTTTTAAGTGAAATACTTTATTCTATTGTGTGAACGTATCTCTCTTATTTAGCCACTTCTCCTGCAGAGTCAAACAAGCAAGTGGCACAATATGTGGACTATAGTAAATAACAAACTAATACACACACAATGTAACACAATGTATTTGTTCTTTCATGTATATGTTTAAAAAGCATTTTTTTCAAATCATTGGCAGAATATGCACTATAATCAAAATTATTTTTGCAGAGAATTGCATTTGCTATAAAGAAAAATACGTGAGTAAAGTCTAAAAGTTTAGAAAGGATATCAAGAAAGATACACTTAAATCATGAAAGAAAATAAAAAGCTATATTTTTTCTAGTTTTAACTCTGTTATGGCTTCCACCAGCTGTGGTGGATATGTGAATTCAGCTCTCTGTGTATTGAAGTAGCAAGAACCATTTTTGCTCTTCTGAAGAAACCAGCGTGTGTTATCCCTTTGATACAGTGGCTGTGAATCTGGGCTTTCTTTTCAATTCCATGGTCAGTTTCTATAATGGAACTAGACATGGCTAGTCACTGAGTGCATTTCTTGCACTGACCAACTTAGGAAAAGTAATTTCAAAAATTGTTCTAGGGAGAGGGGGTTTGTAACCTGAAACAGTCCCCTGTTTTCTTCTGTTTAAAACTGCATTAGCATAGCCTGGGAATGGTGGGGCATACCTGTAACCCCCAACACTCCAGTGGTGGAGGCAGGCAGATCTCTGAGTCAAGACCAGCATGGTCTACATATTGAATTCCGGGCCAGTCATAGATACACAATGATAATCTTTCTTAAAAGAAAAGAAACAAAGAAAAGAAAAACAAAAACAAACAATAAAAACTATATTACAGTGAGCGTGTACAGTCCCATGGGAAGCCACATGGCTTCAGAACAGCCAGTCTCACTGGATAGAACTTCATTGAGATGTGTGGATTTTGTATCTGCCTAATTTCAATGTGTAATGTTTTTTAATTGCAAATTCTTTACAATAAAGTTTTAATTAATTATTATATAGGCAAAGAAATTAAATGAAAACACCAAAGCTTTCTAGTATAGGTTAACATGATATATAAATTGCCTTGCTATACATAAAGTATGGCTTTAAAACAAAGTAAAATTATGAAAATTTCAGGACAGCAGATGAATCTGGATAGAATTATAGCAAGTGAACTGACCCAGACACAAACAGACACATATCAGAGATTCTTCTCCCCGCTGGGGAACATGGCCTCTAATAAGATCCAGTTATATGTGCAGGTCTGAATGTGGGCTTTAGCTAAGGAAACCATAAAGGAGTCCTCATAAGAGGAAAAAAACTATCTAGGGAACTGATTGCCAGGAGAGCAATGCGACACATGGACATGACAGTGGGAAGCAAGTGCTTAGGGGAGGAAGGGTTACAGTGGGGTTAAGGAAATGGAGATTTGAAGGGAGGATTCAGCAAAATACATTTTGTTTGAAAATGTCATAGTGAAACTAATGTTTTGTGTGCTCACTAATACTAAGAAGCATGTTGGTCGTGTTTACCTTGGAATGGGGTGTTGATTAAAATGGAAAGGGAGCAAAAAGGGATATGGTCTGCATTGTTCTGGCTTCTTAAAAAGAATGAATTCTTCTGTTATCACATAACTTAGCATTCATTTCCATGTTAAGTAGAAAATGGCGTTAGTTTTGAGCTCGGCACATAGAGTACTAGGCACGGTGCTGCAGTAAATGCAGGTATATATAAAATTATGGTCTTGGGCTTAAAACAAGCTCCTGAGTTTGTTACTTTACAGTGAGGTGAAGAACATGCACTCAGCCTGATGTGTGTGTGTGTGTGTGTGTGTGTGTGTGTGTGTGTGTGTGTACTTGTGTGGTGCTGAAGCTACCACCCACGGCTCTGTCAAGGCTAAGCAAGCATTTGACCACTGAGCCAAATCTCCAGCTCTATAAATGGTGCTTTGAATTTTGAATATGGATTTTTTTTCCTGGGCTAGCAGTGTGCAGTTTGACTTTCTTTTGTCATGCTGGGTGGGAACAGAGAACATGGTGCCGAGTGAACCACGCTGTCATGAAAGGAAACAACTGTTTGCTATGATTTTTTAAAACATCACGTATGATATTTAACACTTTCTCTTAAAATAGATTTTATGCTAGGTAATTGTGTTGACCTGTGGCTTAACGTGAGTGTTCTGAACACAGTTAAGGTTGGCAAGGCTACTATGATGATTGATGTGTTAGATATACAAAATATAGTTATGAAGTGATATTTTCAACTTTAAAACGGTTTATAATTACATGATCCCACTGAAAGTCCACTCACTGTACAAGGTCTGCCCACATTGTGGATGAGAATCCCTGTCATTTAAAATTGACTGACAATGGATGCTAATCACATCAATAAAAATATTTGCCTTCAGCATCTCAGACTTATATTTGGCCAAGCAGCAGAATTCCAGAACCTAGCTTCTTAACACACTGAATTTAGCCAGTTGAGATTTTTATGCTCTTGGGCTGCAGTCCTGGTCTGGTCCACTCTTAAAATGATCTCTCTTGGACCATTTGGACCAATTTGGTTTTGATTTCTGGCTTCATATGGCTTCCTTTGGGCCCATGTTTTTTCCTGACAAGCCTTGCACTATATCTCACCTTGAGTCTAACCTATCACAGTTCATCTGTTTATTCACTATTATGGATGTCAAGCAGATTAAAAGCTTCATTTGAAGCGATCACGGAAAGCATCTTCTGAAGGACTTGGCATTTTAAGTGGGTGGCATCCCTGCTCTTCTTTTTTATTAATTATACATTATTCAGCAGAACTTTAATATTACCATCTTATGAAATTTGTCAAAGGAAAGAGAGAGAGAGATAACCCATAATCATACTACCTAAAATAACCACTGTTAACATTTTAGTGCATTTTATTTCTTTCCCTATGTGTGTAAATTTGCAAAATTATAATCATACCCAGTATAAAATTTTTTCATGTTTTCCCATTTAAATATTATACTGGAAGTATTTTTAATGTCACTACCAAGTCTATATCACTTCACCTTTGATAGCTGCACAATAGTTCACCAAATCAAAGAGTTTGGTTTAGTTATCTATCTTATTATCTTCGAACACTTTCTTTCCCCATCTTTGTGGCTGTCGTGTTCTTTTATACACCCTGACTTCTCACATGGAGTTAAAATTACTTGGCCAAATAAGAAGAACTTTCATTTGCATCAATATACTCCACTGCTTATATAAAGGAATCGAGCTTCCCTGGGCTGGGGAAGGGAGGGGAATAAGGAAGGGTCCAGAAAAATATAGTCCACTTCCAAGCAAGTTGCCTGTACCAGCCTTCCTGGGAAGCACCTGGCACTTTACCTCCTCTGTTACAAGCTACTCTTTCTTTCAGACTGAACAGCTGATAACCCTGTGGGTCCTGTTTGTCTTCACCATTGTGGGAAACTCTGTTGTGCTGTTTTCCACATGGAGAAGGAAAAGAAAGTCCAGAATGACCTTCTTTGTGACTCAGTTGGCCATCACGGGTAAGTGACTGTACCAGCGGGAGACAAGAAAGCTGTATCCAAATTCCTGCAGTGTCAGTAAGTCCAATAGTCATTTCTATAGGGATACAAACGCCATGTTGGGCCAGGCGGTGGTGGCGCACGCCTTTAATCCCAGCACTCGGGAGGCAGAGGCAGGCGGATCTCTGTGAGTTCAAGACCAGCCTGGTCTACAAGAGCTAGTTCCAGGACAGGCTCCAAAGCCACAGAGAAACCCTGTCTCAAAAAAAACAAAAAACAAAACAACAACAACAAAAAAAACAAAAACAAAAAAAAAGAAACCAAAAAAACAAACGTCATGTTGGTACATTTTCTCTAATGAATTAGCACCTTTACCTGTCCATAAGATTACATTATGGAAACAACTTCTTATGTTAGCGACATGAATATGACACTTCCAGTGTTTCCACAAAGATCTGTAGGGTTTCATCCTTCCTATACACAATAGCCTCCCTAGTACACTATGGTCATTTGATCTTTTCATCTCATTTTAAGAGCACGGGAAAGACATTCTTCCTAGAAAACCAACCACAGTGATCTATATTTACTGATAAAACGTGACATTTCCAGACCTTTGCAGATTAAAGTCTATGGACATTGCTTGCAAAATACAAGTGATGTGGAACACCTCTGCTGGAAGTAGCGTGAAAATAAGTTGATAGCCAGGATTTGAAAGATCAGATACGGGCGTTGGGAACATCCAGCTCAAGAAGGGTGAAGACAGCACATCTGGAAGGGGAACGGAGAAATATACCAGGAAGGAACTGCACTCTGAAAGGAAGGTCCCACCCAGAGGGCACAGAGGTAGAGAACCTGTTTAAACGGGAGAAGAAGGAGCAGTGAAGGAGGAGCGTTGATCCACAGGCCAGAAAGGGAAGGGCAAGCGAGGCTCACAGGGAGTCCATGCAAAATCAGGCATGGAGCCTAAGGGTATGCTAGCAAGAGGGATACCGGAGTAGTTTTATTGGAGTTAGATTATAGGAAAAATGTAAACGAAAGAAATGTTGTATGTGCTAACAGGAACGATGGTAAATCTCCACAGGGACTGCTAGCATGTCTCAATATGTGCTATTTACTGCTTCAGCTGCAACATGACTACGGGCTTCTTGGGAATTTAGTTTTGAGCCACAGTATGAGAAGTAAAATACTATCGTCTTTCTCTTAAAGAAAATTGGTGCACATTTTATTTATTTAATTATATTTCAATTAATTTTTAAAAAATTCAGGCAATGTATTTTAATTATATTCACTCCCTTCTTCCATTTACCCCAACACCTCCCTGCCTACTCAACTTTATGTTCTATCTATCTAACAATATCTTATATATAAATATATATACATATATAGAGAGATCTATGTAGGGAGATAATCATCTCTCTATCTCCATCCATTATCTCTATCTATCTCTATCATCTTTATCTCTGTCATCTCTATCTCCATCATCTTTATCTCTATCATCTCCATTTCTAATGCTATCATTCTTTTCTCTATCTCTTTTTCTTTCTCAATCTCTCTTTAAACCCACTGATTCCAGTTTGTGTTAGTCAGCTGCTCTTAGGTATGGCCCTAGAGTATGGTCAACCTATTAGGGGTCACATAATTGAAGGAAACTTAAGACTCTGCCTCTGCCCACAGCTATCAAATCCTCAGCTAGTGTTGCTTTGGGGCTTTGTACTCACCATGCTCGGATTATTTTCCTGACCTGCATTTGTGAGTTGATGTGTGCAACTGCTTTGCTTTGTCCAGGAAACACTTTGTTAAACTCATTCATTACCAATAACTCTTAAAATTCTCTCCCCCACACCCCCCCCACACTTCTGAGAAGATCCCTGAGCCTTGAGGTAGAGTTTTGGCTTAGTTAGGCTTTCTATTGCTGTAAAGAGACACTCTGACCATATAAACTCTTATAAAGGAAGACATCTAATTGGAATGGCTTGCATTTTCAGAGGTTCAGTCTATTATCATCAAGGTAGGACATGGAGGCATGCAGGCAGACTTGGTGGTAGGAAGGACCTGAGAGTCCTACATCTTGCAGGCAGTAGGCAGTGAACTGCCTCACTGGGAGTAGCTTGAATGTATATGACACCTCAGAGTCCGCCTCCACAGTCATACACTTCTTCCAAAAAGACCACACCTACTCCATCAAAGCCACACCTCCTAATAATGCCACTCCCTGAGTTTATGGGGTCTAGTTACATTCAAACTACAACATTCAACTCCCTAGTTCCTATAAACTTGTAACAGTATCATAATGCAAAACGTATTTAGTCCAACTTCAAGAGTCCCCGTAGTCTATTATAGTTTCAACAATGTTCAGAAGTCTGAAGTTCAGTCTTTTCTGAGAGTCATGTATTCTCTTTCTTAACTGTAATCCCCTATAACATCAAAATAATAATAAAAAACCGATCACATACTGCTAATGTATAATAGCACAAGATATACATTACCATTTTTAAGTGTAGGAGAGGGAACATAGTGAGGAAATACTGGACCAAAGCAAGACCAAAAACCAGCTGGGTATACTCCAAACTCTGCATATCCATGCCTGATGCCAAAGTGCTCTCCAGATCTGCAGCTCCTTTCATCTTTGTTGACTGCAACCACTTCTTCTCTTTGGCACGTTCCACTTTCTGTGAGTAGCTTTCCTCGGCAGGAATTCCACAGCTCTGGCATCTCCAATATCTTATGGTCTCCAAAGCAATCCAGGCTTCAACGTCACAGCTTCATGCAATAGGCCCCCATTTAGGAACACCCTGACATATGCCTGGCCTCTGCAGCTTTCCTTAGTTTCAGGGACAAATTCCATAGTCCCTTTTTTCTGTCCTTAACTCCAGGCCCATGTGACTAAAACTGTCAAGTTCTGTTGCTTACTAGGGCAAAACTTGATCCCCCCTTTTCAATCACATCTTCACTAACTTTCTGTTTTCAATGGTTAGAGCAGGCTTGCCTTGAACTCAGCTCTCTGCCAGCCTCTGCCTTCGCAGGGCAGACAGTCTGTTCTCTCTAGTCCCTTTTCAGGGACACCTAAGATTGTTCCTGTTGTTCTTTTCTGAGCCATATGATTCTCCTTCCTCCCTCTAAAAGGGTGTGTTTAATTCAATGGAAATCACCATGTGGCAGGCCTCTACTCTTGCCTATGGAGGACTACTTTTATTATGTTGATTAATGTGAGAAGAGACATCCTATTTGTGAGGGGACTCTCCCTTGCACAGGAGATCATGGTCTGTAGAAAATAAGGAAAGGGAGCTGAGTACTACCATCCATTGTTTAATGCTTCTTGAACATGGATGCAAAGTGACCACTTGCTTCAAGCTTCTGGAGTCTCTACTTCCTTTCCAGGAAACCCAGAACTGTGCATTAAAGAAAACATCTTCCCTACATGGCTTTTATCTGAGTATTTAATTATAGCAATAGAAAAAGAAATGAAATCAACAATCCAAAGTCCCTCCTCAACTTCATTGTCTAACAACTTCCAGTAAGTCTCGATGCTTGAATTGTACTACTTGAGTTGTGAGAAACAACATAGCCATTAAAAAGATATGAGCAGTTAAAGGCCCTCTAGTTGAGAAGGTGAGAGTGTGATGGAAGAATGTTCCTGAAGTCTCTCTGGCCAACGGAAATTGCACCGCTCACTCTTAGTGTCATCCAGCAAATGTTAAAATGCGAAAGACCCCAAGAGAGGGTGATGGAGCTGCCTTTTCATTGTGTTGCTCTGGCTGTAGTGCTGTAATCCACACACTAAAGAATTGTTTATTCCCTTATAGTATGAAAACTTAAGAGGTAGAAAGGATATCAACCTGAAATTTATTTTTTCTCACAAATGACAAAGGAATAATTGAAATTTTATCATCTATTACCAAATAGGGAAGATACATGTCCTCTTTTAATTCATAGTCTGATTAACCTGGAGTTGATTTATCATGGTGTCATGAGAATTTTTTTTTTTTTATATTTTGAAGCTTCTAAAGGGTCGCAGCAGAAGTATTTCAAGTGAAGAAAGATTTTTGAACACATGGAATATTCCAGAAGTCTAAGATTGAGGTTCAGGGTCCAAATGTGATATATTGTGGAAGCCATTGGAAGGACGCACAAACAAGGAGCCATGATCTCCGTGTCATTGTCAGCCAAGGTGAGAAGACGTGAGTGAGGATGGAGGACACAGACACATGCAGGCATCATTGAGGAACCCATTCTTAGAAACGTCTGCTTCTCCCATGTCCCTGAGGCTCCCCAAAGTTTCTTTAGCCTAGAGTCCCTATAAGTTTTGTTCCTGGCTGCCTGTCTCCCCTGTGAGTGCTGACTTTCATTCTCATAGACATCCCATCTTTATCAGATCATGTGACCTTAGTGCAGGCAGGCCCTAATTGAGTGCACACCTTTTCTTTTGTTTTCTTTAAGATTACCTGCAGAAACATGAATTTTTGTGCTTAAAAGATAAGTGAACATTTGAAGAAACATAATGAGATCATTGAAAAGCAAATACCTTAAAATTGTGTGCTTTATATTCTCGCAACTGTCAGCTGTCACAAGAATTTCTCAGTTCTATGTTGTTCCAACCCTGGGTCTTATCTTTACTTTTTAAAACATGTTATTCTATTTCTAAATGTCTATTATCATATCAATGAGTTCTAACTTTCCTTTGTTTTATTTGTATTTTACTTTTGTCTTCTTTTTAACTCTCCACCAAATCATACCCTTTAGATTTCAAAGTCAATAAGTGTTAGCCATATAGAGAGAGAAAGTGAGTTTCTATCTAAGAAAATAACACCAGAGCCAGTTAAAGTAAGGGACTCACCAGCAAACACATGGATTCACATTTATGCTTAAAATTCTCATGTCTAAAATGAAACCCTTCTGAATTATTTTAAATTGTGAGGTGCATGGTTCCAGCTATGAACATATTATTTGGTCTTATGTCAAACAATTTGAACTTGTCGGCTTATACTCAATAGTATAATCTATAATAATTAGAACAACTTTTAAACATTTTTATGAGGTAGCCATCAGTACCAAAGAGAGCTCAGACTTGACGGCAAACAATACATCCTATAGAAATAATTTTTAATCCAAAAGAGTTATAAAATGCAGTTCTTAATAAGTGCAAAAGTATGCATTTTTTACATAGTACATTGTGTGATATACACTTAATCTAAAGGAGCTTAGTTCAAAATGGAGCTAAAAATATTAGAATTACTAGACCAGAAGATAGGCTATACTAACAGTTGCATTTTATACAGACTAAATAATCAAACCAAAATAATAAGTTCATCATGTATATTTTAAAATTATCAGTTATAGTCTATTCATAAGAGATGCACCTTAAATGTAATACACAAAAGGTTAAAATTTAAAGGAAAGAGAAAAGAATCGTGAATCAGTATTGGTTAGCTTTCCATTACTGTAACAAAACAGACAATTATCTTATAAAAAGAAAATAAAATGTTTGCTTTGGTTTATAATTTCATTGTGACAGGGCTGTGCTTCCTTTGGGACTCTGATGAGACAGAAAACTATAGTGGGAGCATGTGACCAAAGACCCACACACTTAACTCCCAGTGGCCAGAACAAAAAGAACTATAGGAGGAAACAGTACCAATCTTCCCTTCAAGGGCAAACGCCCAGTGGTCTAAAGTCCTTCTACTAGGCTCTGACTCCTAAAGATTCTGTCACCTCAAAAGAGGACCACAGGTGAGGGATCAATCCTTTACCAGCATGTGGGCTTTGTAGGAACATTCAAGTTCCAAGATACAGAAAGTAAGTAAAGTGATTAAAAATAGCTAATCTTCCTGAGTCCGAGACAAAACAGACAGTGTCTACTAGACTAATTCCCAGTGAAGCCATATCTCACAAAGGACCCCAGAACTGTATGTAGGTCTGCTGGTATACAATCCAGCCTGCCTCCAGATTCCAAGCATTAAGGTTTGCAGTACAACTCTGCACTCAAGGAGGCAGGGTTGCCTGAGACTGAGACCTGGTACCCTAGATATTTTAGTGTAATATGATATGTTCTGCTGGGTGTTGTATTTACCTGGGTTTGTTATTTGTTTCTCTTTCCCTATTTCTTAATTTTGAAATTGGAGATTCTACTGATGACTTCCTCGTCGTTATGTTTTGGAAATATGCTACCTTCACAAGTTCAGGGCTGTCAAGGGACCTGTTGCAGGAGGACATACACCTTGTCTTACCCATTTAGATTAGACTCAGGTTCGTAGGGTGTTTTCAGTGAAATGAACATATTTCCCATGAGACAAGGATAATCAGTTTTGAGAAGTGAGACAAATGATATTTTGGGGGCATCCATGGTGTTAATTAATGCCCATTGCCATCAGCCATCAGTGTGGAATCCTCCAGAGGTGGCTGGGCCACAGTGGCTCCTCCGTCACAAATGGGTTAAAGATATTATCATGGGGTAGATTTTCTATCAAAAGGAGCTAGTGTTTCTCTCTCTCTCTCTCTCTCTCTCTCTCTCTCTCTCTCTCTCTCTCTCCCTCCCTCCCTCCCTCCCTCCCTCTGTGTGTCTGTCTGTCTATCTGTCTTTCTCCTCCCTACCTCTTTCATTGTCTGTCACTCACAATGATACAACAAAACAGCTGTGACCAGATGTTACCCCCTGATCTTTGACTTCCCAGCTTCTCGGCTGTGAGGAAATAAGTCTCTATTCTTTATAAGTTAGCCAGTCTTAGGCATTGTGTGACAGTAGCATCAACAGACCACGATAATAAACACAGAAAACCAACTGAAAGAAGACTCTGCAGCTACCTTAAATGTATACATATTCACAGTCCTTCTTGGGCTCTTCTGAGATTCTTGTGCTGTTACCTTTGTCTTGATAGTTGCTTTGGAGGAACACAAAGGAAGCTAAGAGGGCTTCTAAAGCTAAGCCTAATCTATTTGCCAACAATTTGGCTTACAAATGCACAGCTGTATTCCTCCTGAAACAATGCATCACATATACACTCAGAATTATTCTTGATGCAGTTTATTTGTGAAATATTTCACGCCAAGGCAGAGCAGAGGTTTCGATCTCAGATGCCTTTAGGGGTGCAACAGAAGATGAAAATGAGTGAGACAGGCACAGTGGAGGCCCAGCTGGGTGCAGGGAGCACCCTGCCTAAGGCATTCAGACCCAATTTTTCTCAAAGTTTATGCTGATCAAACAAAGTGCACACTACACATGATGGCCATATTTGGCCTGAGGGTAATCAGCTAATAACCACAGATATAAAATTAAAATTAAGAGCTTGAAAAGCTTGTGTTGTTATAAAAGTCTGGCACACCAAGCATGAGTAGCATCTGCAGGTCACGAGGGTCAGGATTAAGCTGTTTGGCTTAGATTGTGCAGAATGGAGGACAGAGATGAAGGCATTTAATATTTTCAATGGTTTACACAGACTTTATTTAAGAAAATTTAAACATCTGTTGTCCATACTGACCTTGCCACAATAGGATCTCTCCAGGGTTTTTAATTGTAAGTTTTAAAAATAAACCTGAAACCCTCTGTGCTCAGTGACCCTAACAGTAGGACTAAAAATATAAAGAAGAAATTCCTACCGACAACAGTGGAAGCCTTGGTGAGGGTCACCCGTCATCTAGGTTAAAGAGAAAAACCCAGGTCAGCTCATGTGTACTGAGCACTGGGATTCTGGTTGGAACTCTCTATATTGGGTTTCTCTACACAAAGGAGAAAACTCGAAGACACTGACTGGACCTGGAGCAGAGGCTTCTGGTTTAAGCTCATCAGGGTGAGCCGTTCTTCCTTAAAGGTCCTGATATTAGGATGCTCATGTAAAGAACAAGCCAGCAAAAGCACACCTATCATTTATAGGTGATTTTAATGGAAAGGGATGTATTAGTTACTTTTCTGTTGCTCTGGGGAAACACCATGAGCAGAGCAATGTACAGGAGGAAGAGTTTATCTGGGCTCCCGGTTCCAGAGGGATACGAGTCCATCGTGGCAGCAAATAGCAGGTGCAGTGATAGAAGCAGGAAGCTGAAAGCTTGCACTCTCAACTATAACAAAAAATGAGAGTGAAGTTGGGGGGGGTGGTTTGAATAGAAATGGCCCCCATAGACTCAACTTAGTCATCAGGTGGATGGAACTATTAGGAGGTGCCACCTTGTTGGAGTAGGCATAGCTTTGTTGAAAGGATCGTGTCATTGGGGGTAGATTTTGGGGTTTCAAGTGCTCAAGCCAGGTCTAGTCTCTCTGTGTCTCTTTCTCTCTCTCTCCCCACTGCTACCTGTGGCTCTTTCTCCAGCATTGCATCTGACAGCAATGCCACTATGATGAAAATGGACCAAAACTCTGATGTGTAAGCCAGCCCCAATTAAATGTTACCCTTTATAAGAGTTGTTGTGGTCATGTTGTCTCTTCACAGCAATAGAAACCCTAACTCAGACAGAAGTTGGTTCCAGAAGTAGGGTAATGCTGTGACAAACCAGACTGTGCTTTTGTTTGGAGAAATGTGGACTTTGAGATTTAGGATTAGGAAAGCAGTTGAGAGCTTGAAGCAGGAATTAATGGGCTATATTAGGAGCATGGAGGACAGTGGTGCTTAGGGTGATTTGGTGGGGCCTGGCTCAAGAGGTTTCAGAGGAGAAGAATAACAGTATGTGGCTAGAGACCATTCTTTTGACACTTTGGCTAAGAATGTGGTTGATTTCTGCCTTTGTCCAAAAAAAAAATGTCTGAGGCTAATATGAAGAGTTATGGATTAATAGCTTTGGCATAGAGTTCTAGACAGCCTAGTATTGACTGTGTTGCTTAGTTATTTGTGGTCAGACATGCTTATGAAATCTGTAATGAGAAGGATCAAGCTAAGCAAGGAAAAACAAAAAAAAAATGTTCATTTGAGGAGAAATGGAGTACCAGGAAGTGTAATGGAGTTACAAGTGCTCAAGGAGATAAAAAAAAATGTAAAGAAAAAGCCTGATCCTAAATGGAATAAAGGGAGCGGTGTGGCCGGAACAAGACGCCACAGCTAAACGTCTAGTTTGTGAAAAGGAATTAAGAAAAGCTTAGGGCAGGGTATGATAGTACACGCCTTTTAATCCCAGAGCTAGGGAGGCAAAGGTAAGTGGGTCTCTGAGTTTGAGTTTAGTCTACTGTTTGAGTTCCAAGGCAGCCAAACTTAGGCAGTGAAGGAAACAATCAAACACAGAAATCTGGTGAAAATGTATTTGAGTCTATGCTCTAGCCCCAGAAAGCAAGAGAACTTGACTACTTCAGCCATGTGGTTTTGGTTTTAGAGTCAAGGATACGAAAAAGGGGCTGTTTGCTCTCCCTCTGTGACTGAGAGAATTCACTGAGGCCAGACCTATCTCAGGATTCTCCCTTCTTGGAGACCCAGAGAGGCCTCTGTGTGAAGCTGTGAAGGTGAAGCTTAGATTGCCTTGGACACCCCAAGATGTTGGAAATGCCAGAACTGTGGGTCGCCTGCTGAGGAAATCTGCTAACAGGGAGTGAAACCAGCCAAGAGAGAGAAGTGTGTTGCAGTCAACAAAGCTGAAAACAGTTGGGGATCTGAAGAGCGCTTGGACATCAGAGTTGGAGCTGCAGAGTTTGGAGTGTGCCCAGCTGGTTCTCAGTCTTGCTTGGTCCAGTGTTTCCTCACGGCTCCACTTGCTCCCTTTCGGACCTGTGCCATTGTATGTTGGAAACATGTAATCTTTTTTTTTCCATTTTGATTTTACGGGAGGTTACAGTTAAGAGAGTGCCTTGAATTTCCAATGAGACTTTGAACTTTGGACTTTTAAACAGAGTTGAGACTGTTACAGAGTATGGGGTTTTGAAATTTTACTGAGTGCATTTCTACAATATAATATGGCTATAAATCTATGGGTTCTGTAGTTTGGAATGTAGTGGTTTGAATAAAAATGAGCCCCCCCCAAAGACTCATAGATTTGAATGCTTGGTCACTAGGGAGTGACACTTTTAGTGCCACCTTATTGAAGTAGGTATTACTTTGTTGAAGGATGTATGCCACTGGAGATAGGCTTGAGGTTTCAGATGCTCAAGCCAGGACAAGTGTGTCTCTCCCTTCCTGCTGCCTATGGATTAAGATGTAGAACTCTCAGCTCCTCCTTCAGCACCAGGTCTGCTGCACGCTGCCAGGCTTCCTGCCATGATGACAGTGGACGGAACTTCTGAACTGTAAGCCAACTCCAATTAAATGTTTTCTCTTATAAGAGTTGCCATGGTCATGGTGTCTCTTCACCTCAATAGAAATCTTTACTGAGTGTTTCTTAGTAGAAACCTTATAAGACTTAAAGCTTGCCCCCAGTGATGTACTTCCTGCAGCAAGCCTCCACCTCCTCAGAGTTCCATAACCTCCCCAAACAGAGCTGCATCTGGAGGCAAACTGCTCAAATGCTTGATCTTATGGAAGATATTTCTCATTCTAACCACCACAGACATTGTTCTAGCTTCTCTGCTACTAAGCAAAACAGTCCATCACCGAGGGAAGTCAGGGTAGGAACTCAAGCATCACCTTGATGGAGAAACTCTGAGAAATGTTTCTGCTAGCTTGTTTGCTCCTGTGCTCATACTTAGCTGACCTTGTTATATGCCCCAGGGCCATCTACCCAGGAACTGTGGAATGGACTCTCCTGCCTCTGTTAATAATCAAGATTCTTTCATCCCAATATATGCCCACAGGCCAATCTGATCTAGGCAATTCCTCAATCAAGGCTTTCTTCTGAGAGGACTAGTTCACATTGAGTTGGCAATAACTACAGTAGGGGCATAGCAAAAGCACTATAGTCTAGTTTAAATAATGGTTTAAATAACGTAAATTTGTTTCTTGTAGTTCTGGCAGCTGGGAACCCAACACCAAGGGCAGGTTTTGATCAGGGCTCTCCTCCAGACTTGCAGATGGCTATTTCTTGTGTCCTCACATGACCTGTCCTCAATATGAGTGAATACACAGAGAGAAGGAACCACTGTCCTCTTCTGTGGCTTTTCTTGAAGGACCTACCCATGTCACCCTGTTTAACCTTTATTATTTCTGTAAAGATGCTCCGCTCAGTATAACAACATTGGGAGGTGGAGCTCCAACATAATAGTTTGTAGGTGGTTTTGCAGGTGCTAAATCTATTAGGAATGGAAAAAGCCAAGTGAATCAGAGAATTACAAATGGCTCAGATATAATGGAGCACAGTTTGAGAGAACAGAGGTCCTAGAAGACAGGTTCTGTAGCAAGAAGTAAGCAAACCTTGCCTGTACCCTGAGCATATGTGTTCTGCTGACTCCAATCGGGGTTGCTGGAGACCATCCAAGCACAGGAAATGAGGAAGTTAAGTATCTTTTAACCAGGTGTTACTGAGAGCATAAAACCACGTTAAGGGCAGGTGACTAACCTTGTTGTGCAGTGTGATACTCTCTTGGGCTGTGGAGGGCAAGGCTAAACAGTGAGGTGGGAGCCGTGGAAGGTCAGGGAAAGTGCAGCACCCACGAAGCCACCAGGTGGGTTTAGTGAGGACAGCCGAAGAGTAGAACTAGACAAGAGGAAGGCTGTGTGTGGGAGCAGGATTTCCTGATGAGTACTGGAAGGGCTGGGATCCAGCGATGCTGTGGACTGGGTGCCGAGATGGTGTCGCAGGACATGGCAAGAGCAAGCAAGGACAGAGCTGTGAAAGCTGGACCTGTGAAGTCCTATTGTGGATAAGGGTCTATTGTCTGTCTTACATACTTTATGCATAGTGTCTGCTTTAATCCCCATAGTAGTCCTGTGGCTTACCATTGACCTAATCCATTTTTAATGTTTAAATTGAAATACTGCATCGCTTTCCCTCTCCCTCTCCTCTCTCTAACCCCTCCCAGCTACCCTACTCTGAACCCCTTCTATTCAGTCCCCTCTTTCAAGTTGATAGCCTTGTTTTCTTTAATTATTGTTACGTATGTGTGGGTATCTCTTTCTCTGTAGACATACGCAACCTACTGACTCCATTTTTTTTATTGGCGATGTGTATATGGTTCAAGGTTGACCACTCTGCTTTGCAGATTGAGGGGACTCAACCCTGGGAAGACTAATTTGGCTTCACTCAGAAGCCATTAGTTACCTGCAGTTCTTAGTCTAGGTGTGGGACCCCATAAAATTTCCCCCTTCTGCATTAACAAGTCCGTTGATACTGTCATTGTTCCAGTCTTATTTCTAAGAGAGGATTCCCAGCAGACTTCCTAGTATTCTGGCACTTAACAATCCTTCTGCCCCATGTTCCATGATGTTACCTGAACCGTAGATGCTCGAGTTGTGATGTAGATGTATCATTGAGGCTGGGCTCTTCATAATCTGTTAGTGTTTGTATTGTGTTCGGTGTGATTTTCCACGTTGGTCTCCACTGGCCATAAAGAAATGCTTCTTTGATAAGAGGTGGTCGTTACACGTACCAGTGGATATAAGGATGGGGTTTAGCATGTAGTAAGGGATTGCACTGGTCTATCAAAGTGGCAGTAGTAGATTCCTTCCTAAGACCATGGCCTCACTAGCCCCAGAAAGATGGTTAGGTTTCCAGGACCAGGTGTAGTTTTTCTCCTATTGAATGGATCTTAAGGCCAATTATATAGTTTTAATTGCCATTGACGAGTGTGTGCCGCTCATTGCACTTTTATGCCTGTCTAACCAAGCAGGCGATTTCTGTGGTTCATAGGTGGGTAGGACTGTTTAATTGATTGCCTCCCTTGGTACCTTGCATAGTGTTTTCTGGACCCATAGAAGCCAGACTGCTGGAAATCAGCTTCAAGGTCACAAGAAGATGGAATCATTGGGTCCTGTGTTCTAATTCTGTAGTGTCTTCAGCAATAGGAGTGAGGCTGCCTTCAACCTCTGAAAGGCAACCAAGAATTGCATGAGTAGTTTATATTTGGGGGGAGTTACTTGGACTACCTTGACCTGCACTTTAAAGGTGATTTCTCATGCCTGGTACTATAGACTTTGTTGGTCTATGGTTCTTGTAGGGACCATTGTCAGTACTAGTGGCTTAACATTTCTTCACATATATTTCTATATAAAATAATATGATTACTTAAGATTTTATCAAGCAAGTTTAGTGTCAACTGTTCCTCATCCATTCTTCTTGTATACTTAAAGTGGGGGAAATTAATGTACAAGGAGAGCTTACCCTAGGTCATACAGTGAGTGGGAGACAAAAAATTCAAACTCGGGTGCTCCTTTTTCTAATTCTGAACTCTCAATCACTTTTCACTGCACCTTCCCAGCATACAGAGGTGTGGGTGGCTGATCCATGGTGCATGAACTACTGTAGAATAATGGAAGTGGATGTTGCAAAATTGAGAGGCTGGTGCCAACATATTTAACAAATGAGTGGGTTTAGGCAAGATAGAACATAAGAGTAACTAGGGGCAGAGGGATGTAAGAGCTAAGTATAGAAATCTCAAAATTTGAAGTACGATGACTCAGCTAAAATATCTATAGCTGAGCAGCTGGCTGGATTTCCAGCCTGCACAGGGAATGTCAGGGTTGCCTGGCTGGAGGAGGGGGTACTGCTCATGGAGGATAGGACACAGGAAGTTCCTGCATACACCAGTACCTCCCAAGCCGCTCTTATTGACTGAAATTTGTGTCACTGGAGACATTTCTCTGCATATCTCCAGTAAACATGCATGCCAGCTTTTCATTTGCCATCTCCTCCTAGATGGAAGAGATTTCGGAGAGTCAATAGAAGGAGAACTGTGGAAGGAGTATGGATAGTTAGAGTAGAAGTTTCCCTCCATCTCCCTCCATCAGATTCCCAGCTCTCCATTGTCTAACCAGAGTTCCATTATCTCCTGTGCCTGTGAATTACCCATCCCATTAGAGAGGGAAATTTTCTAAATAGTAAAGACTCAGGATTGGGAAGAACAGTGCTTCGGTTTCAGTCTTGTTTACCATCTACTATGTGCCCTAGAGAAAGGGATGGGGGAGTGCCAATGCCACAGAAAACAGGCGAAAATTTCTTACATAACATACGCTGAATGAGCTCAGGACATGCCACTTTCACATGCCTAGCCTGGTTATATTGATTAGTTTGAACTGAAGGCAGTTGAAACCAGAAGAACACTGGAGAGACTTTCCTGCATACCTCTTACCTACCCAAGGACAGATCCTCCACAAAGAGCCCAATGGGCATAAATTCTTCCCTGGGGAATTTCATTACTCCAAGGAAATGGACTCTTATCTTGAGAGCAACCTGGAAAGTGCTGCACCATGCCCTGGTGACCTGTCATACCTGCATCTAGTCTGTTAATGATTCATTGATCTTCTTTAAAATCCTCACTGACTTTTAAAGTAATTAGGTATGTTCCCCACCCCTCTATGTGCCCCCGTATCTAATATTTAAAGTGAGTAAATTTGCCTACCTTTCTACCTGTTATTTCTTATTTCAGAAACTTAGTTATTGGATACAGAAGGGAGCCTCCTTTTCCCCTAACATTATCAATTCAGGTGGCGTCACCAGTGACAGCATATTTGGGAACCTATTTTCAGAGGCCTTATCAGTGGCTCTTCTGAGGGAGGACATAGGTGCAGGCACTCATGTGGGGTAGGCCAGTTAGCATTCTTTGTCATTGCTCTGCCGGGACCTACATCTACAGAGCAGCGTCCTACTCACAGACCGGTAGCTTTGAGTAGTTCAGTGAAGAACGTCCTCATTTCCATTTTGCCTTTGATTCATTTAGCTGGCAAATCCGTTGGCGTTAGATTCAGCCGCACATACATACAATGTAGATAATGGAGGCTTAAATTTATATGGCTTAATTTTCTTCTCAGATAAGGAAGTTCAGACCTAGGTAATCCAGGGCTCATAGTGTGTTTCATTATCACTGGGGACCCAGACATCTTTACATACTTAGTCCTCAAGGGTTAGTTCATGGTATGAATGGCCATTAGCTGAAGACAGCTGCTAGAATTCCTATCATCATGACCAAATTAAGTCAACAGAAGACAAAAGGAAGAGCAGGGGGCTTCATGCAGAGGGATCTCTGCCCCCCCCCTTTTTACCTAGAAATCCACCTATTGACTCTTCCTTGAACTTCATCTCCATCTTACCATCTCCAACTGTAGGAAAGACTAGATGATACTTTTATTTATTTCACTTTTAATGTAAGCTGGATGGCCAGAAGAGTATTTTTCCCCTTAAGAATGAGAGGGGGAAAGAGGAGAGAGAGAGAGAGAGAGAGAGAGAGAGAGAGAGAGAGAGAGGTGTCTGTTGGCGTTGGGGGGCAGAGGAGTCTCTTGTGCCTCTGGTCACAGCTCATGTTCTGTACTTCTGCTTCAAGAACTAAGGCATTCAGGCAATGAGGCTTTTCTTAGTGTGCCATTGTGCAGGAAAAACTTGCCTTTACTCTTACACAGCAGTGAGCAAAAAAAGCATATGTGGTTTCAAAAGGCATGATGAATTATCTCCAATGAAAGCAAGCCATTGCTTTCCAGCAGACTTCAGTGGGTGTCCTCTAACCTAATGTAAACCTGAGAGTACCTGGAGACCAGATCCCAGGCTGAAGACTGTTCCCCACATCTTCAGATTCCTGTTGAAGTCTCTGTGTCTCACTTGAGCTTCTGGGGAAGATTTACACACCCAACTTCCCATGCCCCCTTCCTAGAATCCATTATTATGCAATAGCAGCTCACAGAAATAGGTGTTTGTTGGATTATTCCAAAGGAAAGCTAGAGATACAGATGAACAGCTAAATGAAAATATGGACAGGACAAAGTGTAGGAGGAAGAAGCAGGGCTTCTGTGATTTCTCCAGAGGGTCACCCTAAGAATCCCAAAGACACGGGTGTCAGGAAGCTCAACAACACCTATCTGTATGTGGTTTTGAAAAGGCATGGTTTATTGAATCACTGGACATTGCTTATCACTTAATCCTCAGCTATTGGTCCCTCTCAGAGACTGAAGAATGGAATGGACAGTCCCAGTCTTCACTAAACCAGCCTTGGGTCTTTCTAGGAGCAGCCCTGCTTCTGAAACTGTCCAGGGCTGCCCGCCATCACTGAATCCATCCATATTCCAAAAGATATGTATCTCTCCAAGCTTTGAAAGGACTTTGGGAGTCATACTCCAGGAATCAAGACTAGAACCCAAATATAGTTCACATTATCACAACCATGTTGTGACCTCTGACCTCTTATTCTCTCAGCTTCACTTGGCATCCTCTCTATACACTACACTGTCCATTACACAGAACAGTTGCTGTATTGCCAACTATGTATCGTTTCATCCCAACTGGAGGCTATCAGTAATTTTTCAGTGAACATCCCATATTTAGAGATGATTTATGGAAGAGTACTTGTTACACCAAAGAAAGACACTCATCTCGCTTTCAAACTTGCAAATGGCCTTCTAGGCCACCTCAGTCAAAAAGAGTCTGCTTGGAATCTTGGCTTGAGGTTTAAACTTGAACTTTCAGGGAAACAGCTGCTGTTTTGGCACATCCTGCAGTGTTAGCACAGCCATTCTAACCATTTTCTGGATGCATTTAATGACTGTTTTTATTTTATGAGCTAAAGTGCCAATTAAAATTTATTAGTCATTTATCATCTTCAAGAATTACTTGTCTGCTTTATTCAAATGCAGTAAGGAGGGGACTGATGAGAGGCGCACGCATTCAGTCTGCAACAAAGGAAAGAGGGAGAAGGCGTTTTGGGCATACACTCAAATCATCTCCTTCTTCTGGGAGGGCTAGACCTTCAAATACCGCTAAAGGAAATTAACCCAAGAGCAATTTACTAACAGACCTAGGAACACTCCGGCTTTGTTACTCTGCCAAAGTAGAAGGCAGAGGAAGGGAGGCATTTCCGGGGAGCACCAAGAGCAAGGGGGGTGGAAGTGCTGCAGCTCCCCCGGGGGACATCATAAATTTGAATTCCATTGTTAATTAATTATTAATTCATTTATGGATCATGAACACTTTTATCATTAACTGTTAACACTTAAAGTAGTGGAAATTGAGCTTTTCTCCAAACCTATACGTTTGAAATGAAATGCTCTTGCTTTAGTTTTCTAAGTGTTCTCCTCCACACAATAACCAGTTGATAGTTTTAGTCATTTGCTTTCTATTCATAAGAGATATTATTTAATAGTTTGTAATCAAAAACTACCATCCTTTGGATGGATTGAAAGTATTTTGGGGCTAGTGAGATGACTCAGCAGGTAAATATGCCTGTCTGTCAAGCCTGAAAACCTGAAATTGGTAACTGGGCATCACATAGGGGAAGAAGGAAATTGATTCCTGTAAGTTGCTTCTTACCTACACACATGCTAAATTAAACATTTAAAAAATGAAACACAGTTTAAAATTAGAATATAAAGTTATATTTTGAAACCCTTTTTATTCTTTGACCACTGTATAATGCATATAATGTATTTTAACAATATCTGATACCCATACCCTTTATTTTCCTCTCTCTCACCCACCCTGGAACAATTTCTCACTCCAACATATCCCTTCCTTACTGTCTTTCACAATTCTTTATTATTTTATTTAATGTGTGAGTGTTTGCTGCATGCTTGTCTGCTTACAGTGTGAGTACTGAGTGTGCTACAGCTCAGATGGGAAGGTATCCTGGCAGTCAGACACCACGGGATGCCACAAATGCACACCGCACAACAAACCTCACACAAGAGATGTATTGGAACGATAAAAAAAGAAAAGAAAAAGCAGGTAGGTGGCTGCCTCTGCATGGGCAAGAAACAACAGAAGATAGGGTTTTATGGCTTTTCCTGGGGGTGGCATGGGATGGAGTTTTCCAGGGTGAAGCTATCTAGAATAGGGATTGATGGGATTTCAAGTCCAGAGCTTCAGCTCTTTGCTCTGTAGGGTGGGATCAGGGTCCACCTGTTAGGGCAGTTAGAGTGTTCTTTAGGTAGAACCTGGCAGATGGAGCGCCTCAGGGGAGAGGCCTGGCCAAGTATGTGCCTCAAAGGCCTTACAGCTGGCATCTTCAGAAGCCTGAAGAGGATTTTGGATCCCTGGAATTAGAATTAGAAACAGCTGTGAGCTGCTATGCTGCTTCAGGAATTGAACAGAGGGCCTGCGGAAGAGCAGCCAGTGCTCTTAAGCACTGAGCCATCGCTCCAACCCCCCCACACTCTTTAGTAACCCACCAAGTTATTGGGATCATAGCTAATTTACTGGTGCCTACACCCTGGAAGAAAAGTTATTCTCCTGAATCCAGGAGCCATTAACTGCCAATATCTGCTCAGCAAGGGGTGGCCCCTCATGAGCTCCTCCCCAGCCCATGCTGGGGTTTGGCGGGTGTGGCCTTGTGCAACCCTTGTACAGGGGCCACACTTCTGATACCCAGGTGAACAGAACTATTCTCAACCTAGTAATAGAAGGGGTCAAGTACAAAACCCAGGGTCACCGGAGGATCGGTTGAGCTACAGAAGTTGACTATCCTGCTGCGGGTACTCAAACAGGTACATCTTCTACTGTTACTTTGCTTGAACAGAATTGCTCACAGGTAACAAGGAAAGGTTGAAATCAAGTCTCAAAGTTAATCTATAATTTTCCACGGTAATGATCGCAGCAAGCACAAACTGGCATCAGCAGAAGAGTCCCAATGATTTCCTATGTGGACAAGATGCTCACATACCACAGCTGCTCTCTCAGGGCCACAGCAGGCAAGCTCTTCTGTGTGTATGGCACACGTGTTCCCTGCACGGAGCAGCAGCAGGAAGTGACTGGTGCCTAGAGAGAGCCACTTCAGATTCGCTGTGTAATGGTTTCTGGGACTCTCGTCATGTTGACAGCAGTGGATAAGTCTCTTTGTGAGTCTTTGTGTAGACAGGGCTAAGCCGGAGTTATGGCTGAACAGGGTTGAAGATAAATTAGAGGGCTGTTTGGGGTCCACTGCAGAGAAGGAAGTCAGTAGCAGACAGCCCTGCACGGCAGTGCAGTGGAGTACCCGACTGCTCGGATCCCTTGAAAGATGTTCAGGCAGCAGACTTAAGATTCGGTGATGCTACAGGCAAGTCTGTCGGAAAATACAGTAGTGTCTAGGTCTAAACCCACGGGCACCGTCATTAGGTCTTCATGGGAATGTGGCTCTGAACTCTTACAATGGCCCTCCTAGGTCATGTGGGATCCATCATCGGCACTCTAGCTGAAAAAGACTTGCGTTGATCAGAAAGCTCAAGTGGCTACCCAGCTCTGCCATCTTGCAACATTACTTCAACTTCTCTCGTTTCTTTAGTGTTTTAAAAGTTGCCTTGCCCGTAGCAAGTTTCAGAATATTCTTTTTTTTATATTTCCTAGCGTCTTTTTTATTGTCAGCGTCTTGGTAATTCCCTTCTCACAACTTATTTAATGTCTTATTATTCTGTCAGTTACCTCCTATTCTATAATGCCAGAGTATTCCCCACATATAAAAGAATGCAAAACAGACATTGCTTAAAATTTAAATATGTTTCCTGAACTGAAGTTTTCTTTTTGGAATGCATATTATTTGTCTGACAAAGCTATGCTCTTTTCTACATATTTAATGCTAGAAAATCTATCATATAATGTTCCAGCAAATGTTTAATTGTCTAATATCTGAATACATGTGTAAACCTTTTATTGAGACACTCCTTGGAGTGCTTGCACAATACACTGACATCCTCTACTTAGGGAGAGGTGGCTATGTTCATGATGAAAACCAATTTTCCTCAAGCCAAAAAAAAAATTACCATCCTCCTATTCTGGGAATAATTTAACCAAAGGGAACGAATTCTTCTCCCAATAAAACATTTTCTTCTTTAGGAATATTTCACCACTCTTTGTTCCCTGGGTCTGTTTTAGTATTTTCACACTGTGTGGCTCCTAACAGGCTCATAAGCCTTCGCCTTCTCCTCTCTCAAATGGAGATGCTATCTCCACCATCTTCAGAAGGCCAAAAGCCATCTAGCTAGTCTAAGAAACTTATGCTTCTGCACTGCAAAGTTCGAGTTGTAAAAGTTGGAGTGAACTTTTGCATTTTCAGAAGTCTGCTAAAGTAACAACTTTCTGCTGCAATGAGTGGAGGCCACCTCCATGAAATAATTTTGCATGCGATAATAGAAGCACACTATTTCTGGCCCAAGTAGAGGGAATAAGCTGATTTAATATAGCAACGGGTATGACTTCTGCCTTCCTGCTGTTCTGTTGCTTCACTCCATTTTCCAAGTAACCCTGTAATTCCACAGGTCACCCATCCCTTCCTTCCTGAGCAGGGTCATTTAATAAATGTCGCTAAGCACCAACTATGATGAGTGGTTTTAGGAGCTGAGGGGCCATGCTTGGCGCTGTTCTAGCTCAAAGAATAAAACAAACCATTTCGTTTTCCTCATAGAAAGTTCTGTGGTAGAACGAGCCTTTGCTTGGTTTGCTGTGGTGGTTTAGTTGTGTAAGGAGGCAGAGAGGATTCTCATCCTGAGCTCTGCTCAGTTTCCTGGCAGAAGATGCCATATTAGTTTGCTGGAGCCCCTATAACAAGAAGCATAGACTGGATGGTTTAAGAAGCTGAAGTTTTTCTTACAGTACTGGTGAATGGAAATTCAAAACGGAGCTGTTGCTAGGGCCAAGTTCACTTGAGGCCTCTCTGTGTCACAGGGTTGCCCTCTCCTCTCTGAGTCCTGTTGGTTTGCTCACTCTGCGTGTGATATGTCTTATCTTCTCTTCATACACAGACACCTGTATTGTTCCACTTGAGCTGACCTCCTATGGTTTCCTCCACTTTAATTACCTCTTTAATTATCCCTAGTCCAGTATATTTGGAGGTCTTATGAGGACTTCCACATACAAATTTTGGAGGGACACAATCCAGTCCCTAACAGGTTGTTATTAATAACTTCTGGTCAACTCTTCCATGTGCACAGAAAACACATATGGGTTCCAGGAGCTTTCTCAGAAGAGGAAGGAGCCCCATGCGGCACTGTTTGCCAAATGTTCTAGCTCAAAGATTGCATATGCTTCACCGATCTCACTTGAGTTACATGTTCATACTTAGACCAATAAATGTAACTAAAGCATGACGTTACATGGAGGCTGCACAGAGGGACCACTCTCCGAGATTCAACGTTCCTCACAACGCCTGGAATTTGAAGACATTGTGAGTATTTAAATTAGAAGTCTTGTGTTTAATGAAGTTGACAGCGACATGCTAGGGAAGGCTTCTTGGCGTGTTCTGGTGTGAAGAGGGAGTGTAGAGTTGTTACCATTCAACACCTGATGCTCAGGAGAAGGGAAAATGCAGTTGTCCATTGGACTCAGTACTGGAGCCCCTGGACACTCAGGGCCTGGATTCAAGAACTGAAGAGAAAAACTTCCAAGAGCTGGAAGTCTCTTGAATATCATATATATGTATATTAATTCATGTGTCTGCACAAGTCTCTGCTCCTCATTATGTGCACCTCATGTGTATTGCGCCATCAGAAGCCAAAGTAGGGCCTCAAGTTCCCTGGAAGAGGATTTATACGTGGTTGTGATCCCTCCACTATAGGTGCTGGGAACCAAACCCAGATCTCCCAAAAGAGAACAAGTACATTTAATCTCTGAACCATCTCTCCAACTACCATTTCTTGAGGATCTTCAAAGCTTAAAGCATTCTGGCACTGTCTAAAAAGATCCACACACATTAAGTTATATATTTATTCTATTCCATTCAACTCAGGGCAAGTAACAGGGATCAAGTAAACTGGGACTGCATTTTACTCACCAATGTTTCTGTAAGTTGGTGAGTGGTGGGCATTAACCTGGATGTTCACACAGTTACTCCTTCCGTCCTATACCAACCTTGTGAGGTGAATGTTCCCAGGTTCAGATGAGGCAAATGAGACAGAAAGGGCAACCAGACTGCCAAGAACTCTCAGCTGGTCTGCAGCTTTGGCGCCCATCATCTTGTGTCTCCGTGCTAGAGGGCACAGGGAATCAGGGTTTCAGGTGGTCGCTTTCCCCCAAAGAGACTCCGGGATGACTGAGCATATGTTGGGGACACTGGTGAGAGTCTGGTAGTCTCCCTTCAACTCTGCGAGTTCTTAAAGTCACACATCTGGAGTGCTCAGGAGAATAACAATATGCAGATGCAATTTCATGCTCTGCAGTTGTGCCGTTGGCTTAGCAACTAATGATTCCATCCCAGTGAATACTGCTAACCACTTGTAGCAAAGAGAATTATTGTCTATTCTTAGCTTTTAATAATAAGCATTTTATAAATTCCAGTAACATTTAAATCAACTGTCTTTGTCTTACTGTCACTAATGCTGAGGATGTGCGGCTGGCCACAGGTGTACAGACAGATGGAGGACATGATCAATGATCATCCTTTCTCTCCACACCAGTCTCACTGGAGCCTCCTTAATCCCTTAGGTTTTTCTAAAATTTGGTCATTGTTTCAAAAGTTAATGAATCAACAGGCATGTTTATAATGTGTTCATGTAACATACATTTAAGCCAAACAAATTAATAATACTACAGAGTAAGATACCTAACTGCTTGTCTATCATATCCAAAAGTTCTTTTCTAGAAAAATTACAATATTGACTACTGATCTAAACACACTTACACACAAAAGCTCCACACTCTTCTTCATACTAAACATTTGATGGTGATAAAGGGTTTGGAAATATTGTAAAACCTTTGTTGTAGGAGGCACAGCTGGTAGAGGTGGATCAGGCCTGGACCTTTAAGGGTTGTAAAACAGCTGCCCTTCACCTGAACACTGTGGTCCTTCAATATGTGAATAAGGCAAGCCACAGACTTCTGTTGTCAATGACTGATCTGACCCTACTCCCACTGCTGTGCCTACACCATTATGATGGAGTGATGCACTCTAATACAGAATCAAAATAAAACCATTGCTCCCATAAGATATTTCTATAAGATGTTTTGTCTCAGAGATGAAAAAAGTAACAGAAAATTAGTGCTGAGAAGTTCTTTATTGCAAAACAAACAAAAAAAGCTGTAGCTCATGGGTCTTTGGGACTTGTTTATAGGAGGGATGTGAAATACTTGGAGCTGCTGGCTTGAGAAGCCCTAAAATGATGTAAGCCGAGCTTTACAGGTCATTCTGATGGATGTTCAGAGGAGAAGAATGCAGATACAAATGTGAACATTAAAAGCTGCTCTCGCAGGATACCAGAAGGGAATGAGACTATTGGGAATCAGTCTACAGTCTACAAACAAAGACTCAAGTTATTTCATATTCATATTCTGAAATTTTAGGTTGAACTAAGTTACAAAATAATAGAGTGATTCATTTAACAGAAAAAAATTCCTAACAGCATAATATTGAGGCTTTGACTATTCACTCTCCCAGCCAGATTTGCAGTGTCACTTTAAGCCAACAAGTAGAATAGGACAGATTTGGAATGGGATGCCCTGTGCAGTCACAATCACCCAGGGAAATGATTTCCCAGCTTCAGCCACATGGCTGCTCCTATGCCACAGCAGTCATGGTAACAAGGAGTCCAGATACATTACAAAAGGGACACAGAACTTGGCACCATTCATGCAGTAACTGGTTTGGCAGGCATGAAGAATGCAAACATTACCAGGTCCTGAAGGGTAGTGCCAAGGTTTCTGCAGCATCTAATGAGGCCATTTAATATGTAGTAGGAACGGCCCTGCAAAGATTCACTAAGGAGCCCTGTGTAAAGCTGGGAAGGTAAAGTAGTAGCTTACACTAGAGGTCCAGGATGTTTGGAAATCCCTTGAATATACAACATCAACCAAGGAAAGCTGCAGGAGGTGAATAGAGGAGACCCAAGAGAGAGCCCATGTGTGTCTCAGGCAGTATGGTTGTAGGGTTGGGGCTACCTAAGCCTACTGGAGCTCATATGATGATATGATAATCTCCAGAAGCCAGGCATGGAGTTGCAAGTTTTCATGTGTGTCCTAGTGGGTTTTGATTTATTTAATGTGAATGGGCATTTTGTTTATGTGTATGTCTGCATATCACATATATGTCTTATTCCTGTTGAAGCCAGAGGGGGGTTTCAAATCCCCTGGAGCTAGAATCACACACTTCTGGGAGCCACCATCTTTGGAATTGAATATTCTGGAAAAGCATAGAATTTAATAGAATGTTATCATTTGGCTCCATTATGACCCCCACAGGCACATATATATGAACAGTTCATTCCCAATGATTGATGTCACTTGGGGAGGTAGTAGAATATTTGGTGTGGGAGGTGTTGTCAGCGGGGGTGGGTCACTGAATTGAGAGTTTGAGGATTATAGCCCAGCCCCTGTTCTGCCCAAGCTCTTTGCTTCCTCCTCTGGCAACCTGGGTGCAACCAGCTCACGCTTCTACTGCGACTGACTGAACACCTGCTGTCACTACACCTTCCTTGCCACAATGAACCCAAAGCCCCTAGCACTAAACCAGAATAACACTTCCATCCATTAAGATGCCTCTGTCAAATATTTTGTCACATCATTAAGAAAAGTAACTAACAGAAGGATTTTGCATGATTTGTAAAACATAAAATATTTACTCTCTGACCCTTTCAGAAAAGGTTTGCTTACCTCTAAACTATTCTCAATTTATCAACCAGAAAGATCCTTTTCAAATGAAAAGCAGAGCAAGTCATGATTCTACATAGATCCCTCCCACAACGCTGTGTGCTATACAGAATAAAGCTTGGGAGGCTTCACAAAGCCTTCAAAGCTACATGATCTGAATTTGCCTTCGTGTCTCTCTCATGCCTATCGCTCTCCCCACTTTGTTCCACCCAAAAGACCCCTTGCTACTTTACATCAAGGCAGGCATGCTTGTGACTCAGAACTTCTGCATATGTGATTATTTCTGTCCAAAGACGTCCTTTCCACTAGATACTCTTCCTGGCTTCCTTTCTTCTCTCCTTCAAAGCTTTGCTCAAATATCAGTTCCATGGAACATGTAATAACCAATCTAATTAGTAAACTCTGAATCAAAGACCTGAATATTCCCGACTTTCTTGTGTCTTTCTTTCTTTTCTTTTCTAGAATATCCATCAAGATCTATTCTGTTATAATTAATTTACCTGTGGAATTTATAGTGTCTACCGTGTGAATAATATTAAAGCAGGGATTTTGTTTTGTTCTATGGATATGGAGTAGTGGATATTCAATAAATATCTGTTGATAAAATTAATAAGCAAAAGAAGGAATGGAAATGAATATAGATTTACTCGTAAGTCATATCTACTAAGTACATGGGAGAATATTTAAAAAAAATAAAAGTAGGCACATATATCAATAACTTATTATTACCTATATGCTTAAAAGAATTTTAGAACACTGGGTCAGAATATAATCAGTGCTAATATTAATTGCACAACCGAATGTATAGAGAAAAATTGGAATAGGAGAGCAATGTAATGCAGAATTATTTGGGAAATCTTGAAACAACATGAATCATTTCTAGACAGATGGAGAAAACAAAAGCGAGCTAAGTGGAGGATTTGATACGAGCCTATGTGGAAGGCATGGGTACAGGAAGACTAATTTCTACCATGTCAGAAGCTTAACAAATTACCAGTCAGCCCAAATGCAGCAGTCCAGTTTGAAGCTGTGGTCTTCCTTTATCAATTAAGAATCAATCAATGGAACAATAGGGATCTTGTTCTAATTTTCTCAAAAGGTCTCTGCTGAAAAGAGGAGCTTCAGGAAATACCATGGAAGCTTCTGGAAACTGCTTAAGAAGATAGTTTTGGAGGATAGCAGGTGAGGGAGGACATAGCTGTAGCATATATAGACAAATATTTTATAATGTATACATGTATATAAAACATATGCTATTAGAGAGAGAGAGATACATACATACATACATACATACATACATACATACATACATACATGGATGGGTGGATGAGTGAGCAGATGGATGGATGGGTGGGTGGGTGGATACTGTGATAAGTAGTCTTGATGAGATGTGGAATAACGTGGGATACAAGCCTCTAGGCATATCTGTGTGCATGTCAGGGTTAGGTTACTTGCGGTGGGAATACCTTTCTAAGATCAGTGGCACCATTCCCTAGGCTATGATTTTGACTGTATAAAGAGGAGAAAATACACCTAGTGTGCAAGCATTCATTCATCCTTTCTGGGTATTTTTAAAAATATTTCTTTTAATTAAAATATAATTACACCCCTGCCATTCTTCCCTTCCAACCCATCCTGTGTCCTCTCCCATAGTGCATTCTTGATTCTGTGTGTGTGGTACAGTCAATGTCCTCAAGCTCCTTCTGCCTTAAGGGGCTCACCCTGGTAGACTGTACCTTGAACTGTGAGGTAAAATATACCTTTTGAAAGCTGCCTTTGCTGGAGTATTTCATTATAGCAATAGAAAGGAAGCCAAGGCTGCCATTTATAGAAAGATATCAATATTGACATCAATGTAAATATCATTGAAAGTGACTAACAATCCATGACGCTTTCTAGTAAGAAAAAATAATTGATGGAATTAAATGTCTGCCACAGATCAAGAGAGAGAAGTACATTAAATCAGGTGACTCACATAATATTTTTCTTTCAAGTGAATTCTACGTCACCAGTTGTCACAATGACTATACATTTGTTAAAATTGACCAAAATATACAGAGCATCTGTTATTGCCAATCTTGTGCAAAATGCCAGGCCAATGCGCCCACCCTGTGGGACATGAGCCAGCTAAAAGCAACAGAGTTCAATAGCCTGGATAAGGATGTGATGAGGGGCTCTGATACCCACAATTTTTTCTTCCTCTGAGTCTTTCACGTCCAGTGATCTCTTGATTATCTTATGCAGATTATTAAAAAACCATGTGAGTTTGTGGGTTGTGATATACATTATACTGATAAATGGGTTGTGATATACATTATACTGATAAATTGCTGCATGTTTAAGTTTACTTAAAAGTTGTCTCTGGAAACTAGGTAAGTCATTTTGTCCCAGAAGCAGAAGGCCAACATGTTTGCTTCAAGTGTCTTCCAAAACTCTCTGTTCTGGGGCAGGCTAGCCTCCTTAACACTATGAGAAAGGAACACCATAAGTAGGTGAGGGTTAAAACACCACACCCCAAAGCTAGGTTAATCGTCTCCATCATAGGATGCTTTTTGTTCTTGGTGTACAAATGCCAGCAGTGAATACATGAGTACAGAATATTATGGAAGCAATGTTTGCAACCTGGAGGTCTTCCAGTCAGGGACTCCATCCTGAATGTTCCATCAAGGCGTAATTGTCATTCCCAAGTGATAGTCCAGGTGCTCAAGTTGATGCTCTGCTTCGGCTTGTACTCCCAATCGGAAGACACCATCATTTCTGCTGGATGATTTGTATTGCTTGTGTGCTTCAGTCTGATGCTTGCTGTTTTTTTTTTTTGTCTTTCCCATTTTCTCACCACATGCCTAATAAACTGACTCATTCAAAGCCAAACTATGGTTATTGTAGATCATTCTTCATAGAGAACAGGAGTAGCTCTAGATTTGTTGAGATGGGATCTTTCTTCATGGTAGGAAAGTCACTCACGATATTGGGAAGCAGGTGGCACATGTCAGAGTCTCTTTTCTTTTTGCACTGGTTCCCAGAAAGCAGCCACCTTCCTGCTACTTCCAAATACCCTTGAACTGTACAGAGACTGCAGGTGGTCACCTTCTTTGGTGGTGCATCAGATGAACTGGGGACAGTGGCTGTCAGAACTTCAAGTACTTGAGTTTTATGAACTCAGGCAACAGTTCATCGAGTCCATGCCTGAGCTCTCCTTGGTCTCCACTTCCCTGTATTCAAAACCTTTTCTACTCTTTTACAGGAATGTCAATGGAGCTATTTTCCAATCAAATTCCACATGTTCTTTAGGTTTCTAGGGGAGTGTTTGCTGGTTCTTTGTTTGTCGTATTCTATTGTCATCTTATGTATATGATTCCCTTTCTATGTTTCTGTAAGGTACCTTACCTTCGTGGAAGGGAGAGAAAGCAGAGGAAATAAGGAGGAAAAACTGTCTATATAGTCTGTCTCTAGAGTCCACAGTTGGTGACTGAACTTCCCTTTGAAGTTTCTAGGTTGACTTGCAAAGAACAGGAACAATCAAAGGATTGGGAAAATGTCCTTCACTCAAACAAGAAAGGAGCCTAACTCAAGTAGGGAATTCTAATTTGTGGGCTACTGCACATCAAGAGTGCTCCTAGGCACAGCAGAGAAGGGGGATGATCATGGAACCAACCATTTGCTCAGAGGCATCTATGAAGAGGGGAGAAGAAATCAAAGTTGTGAACTGAAATGGCATAAGAGAAAAGGAAAGGTCATAAGGAAAACTCAATAAAATAAGTGCTAAGAGGGTTTCACAGACAGTAAAATTATATTCTGATAAAAGAATTTTCAGAAAGCTTTTTTTTAAAGAGGTGGATCACAAGTGATGGATATTGTTCACAAAAAGATAGATGGGGATGCCAGTCTGGTGTTTTCAGAAAAATGGCTCATACGTTTTCTTGGGGTTCCAAAGAAAAGTTTCACTAATACAGTCATACGTTTCTTAATGATGGGCATAGTTCGGAGGGATACCTCATTAGCCATCTCACCTGAGTATCATGGCACGCACTGCACCAGCTAAGATGGCACCAGACACTTCCAATGGCCTCACTGTGGTCCACTTACTCACACAAGCACAGATATATACTTACATACATACAGATATGTAAAGACATACTTTCATACAAATACATACACATACAAATGAACACGCTCATACATATGCAAACACACACAAATTTACATGCATATGCAAACACAACAAACCCATATATACACATACACATGCACTAGTATATATACATACACATACATACAAATGTGCACACACACATACACAAAACATCTGTATGTTCAGCAGCAATTCTAGAAATTCTAATTTACTTACTAAGACAGCAATATTTCTTCAGCACTCCCAACTGAACTTTCATAAGCAGCAGGGTTGATGAACAGGGAGATGATGCATATGAAATACCTAGCACAGGGTCTGTATGAAAAGGGTTAGCTTTTATTTTTTTATCAAGGTCCTTTGAGCTCAGACTTCTTGAGGCCATGTCCTTCCCATGTCCCACAGCTCCCTGAAAATAATGACTGAGACCCCATCATGCAGCACTCTTCATGCCAACTGCTCACTAGAATTAGCAGGAAATTTGGCAAGGGCACTGGGATCTAACTTGTCCAGCTGACACAATGCCAATGGTGATCCCTGAGGGCAGATCCTGGACATCAACATTTCCCCCACAGCCCAGACACAGACTGCTCTCCATTTCATCATTTTAGCTCCAGTTGATTTGTATTTCTTCATGCACTTCCGTTTTCACAATGTCTTTGTTTATTTAAAAAGTCCTCCTCTTTGTTTCCTGTCTTTGTTACCATCGCCCTCTGCCCTGTCACAAAGCAGAAGTCCAATGCATGGGATTGAGTCAAACGCATTTAATCATCTGGCCACAGATGCTAGACCGAAACCCCCAAAGATCTGCTCAGCTTTCCATACGCTGTGTTCCTGTGCTGCTGTTGTCTCTTCACATCCTTTAATCACACTGTAACCAAAATGATCTTCTCAAAATCCAAGCACATTTAATTAGTGAAGGAGAGGACAGTATAAGAAGTATGCAGTTAGTTCTAGTAGCACTGTTATTTCGGTGCATAGACGAAGGCATTGATAGCCTATAAAGTGGTCCAGTGATTGACAAAGGTAAAGACATTTTCCCTGGAACAGGCTGAGGCAGACTATGCTTCTTTAACAGACTGAGGCTTCTTTAAACAATGATACAAACAACCTAGGAAGAGACACGGTTAAGCTTAAGAGCCAATGTCCAACGTGTGGATTCTAGGGCTGATATCAATTGCTTCTGAGAAAAAAATCCCTTTCTTTGTGTCTCAATAAGCTCATGTAACCACCTCACTTCTGTTTTTGATTTTCATCCTTCTGTAATTATTTTTCTTCATTTACTTTTCCTGATAGCCTTATGTTCGTTTAAATATCTGTCACAAGGCTGTACTTCAGTGCACCGACTCTCTTGCCAAATGGTAGAGCTCGCCTTCCATCTGCTAGTTTTATTAAAATCTAAACAGGAGAAAAAAAAACCCTCTCTACACATTGTCTGATGATCCATGTAAACTGCCTACCCCCAGAAACTGCTCACTCGAGGAAGTTATGGTCGTGAGTGGTGGGGGTTTGGGAACATAACCATCTGATGATTGGTAATAAGGATCACAGGCAGAGCACTGGTTTAATGACTATCATAATCACCATTACCCCCCATACTGAACAGAACTTCAATTGTCAGATCCACCTTGTTGCCAACATCGACTACAACTGTGAATTTAATAGTCTTAGTTTTCTGAATGATTCTGCATCTTTTAAAATCTGCTAACAAATTCATGATTTTGCTAGTATAGTCTTATCATATGGGGGAAATGTCCTCAAAATATCTTAGACAGAAGATGGGGGATTCAAGATGAGATGCCAGACTGAGAAGCCTCCAGAATTCCTCCTTTGTAGCTCATTTTTAGACCAAGTCTAAATTAGAAATTTAAAAAATAAATAATTTAGCTCATAAGCAGTGAGTTAAATTTCTTCATATCAGAAATGGAAAATAGGCTTTGAAGGGGGCAGAGACAGCAACTGAAGCTCTGTACAACAGAGTAAGGCTACACACTCAGCAGTTACAGGTGAGGGAGTCCTGCTTTCACAGAGAACCAAGGTTCTGGTCAATCGCTGAAACGGGTTCTCAGGTAAGCCCAATACCCTGTGTAACTAGAAAGTAGGAAATCTGCCTTCTTTCCGGGAAGCTGGCCATCTTTGTCTCAGGTGTCCCAAGTACCAGGATCAGAATTTCATGGCCCACTACATGCAGGTCACTGGAGTAGCTACAAGAGTCACTGCATGCGATCAAGAGATGATACAGTTCCCTAGTTCCTGTTGTTACTGGAGCAAAGTATTCCCCATGCTTGTGATTAGTTTTGTTGCCTCTTGGGCTTCTGAGGATCAAAATTTTAAACAAGACCTGGCATAATGGTTCATCTTTGTCCAGTGGTGCTAGGAACTTAGCACAGATGGTCAGACACAAACCCCAGTCTCTCTTGATTGGTTCTTTCTACAGTTTCACTGCTGGGTGCACATGTGTTCTAGGAATACCAAGTACAATGCTGCAAGTGTTTCTGTGACCCAGGTTGTAAAATTTTTAATGATTATTTTATTTTAATTTTATATGCATTGGTATTTTTCTGGCATGCATATCTATGTGAGAGTGTCAGATTCCCCTGGAACTAGAGTTGCAGACAGTTGTGAGCTGCCATGTGGATAGTGGGAATTGAACCCAGGTCCTCTGGAAGAAAAGCCAGTACTCTTAACTGTTGACCATCTCTCCAGCCCCAGCTATGAAATTTTTAAGGTGTCTCTTCTGTTTCATTCCACTGGTCAAGCACATGTCCATTAGTAGCTAAGATAACAGAAAGGAAGCCACAGTGAGATGCAGTTACCATGAAGTGTGGTTCACAATAAGCAACTTCACTGCTGGGGTTTAAACAATATGGTCCTGCTTAGTTACAGTTATGAAAATATAGCTAAGTACATTAGAATATGTATTAATAATAAATCAAACCAAAGGTGTCACTCTTTAGAGATGGCCATAAAAGTACTCCACAGCACAGTGGTTCTCAATCTTCCTAATGCACTTACCCTGTAATATAATTCCTCATGTGGTGGTGACCCCCCAACCATAAAATTATTTCCATTAATACTTTATAACTGCAATTTTGCTACTGTGATAAATCATAATGCACATATCTGATATGCAGGATATCTGATATGTGACCCCTTTGAAAAACTTGTTTGACACCTACCCCCCAAAGGGATCACAACCCACAAGTTGAGAACCACTGCCATGGAAGGACCTGACAGCACCCAGAAGACCCACAAGACTCCCTAAGTTATCAAAGGTAAGTGGTCATCTGGAAGATGAACTTGAAGAGAAGGAATGTCATTATCATGGCTGGGTTGCGAGCTCCAAGCTGGCCCTATTGCAAACCTTGCCTAGTGAGATCCACAGGGTTATCCATTCAAACTCTGCCTGGAGTTATTGTCGAGCCTCAGGAATGAAACAGATCAAGCTTCAGGCTGAGCAGCATAGGCAGGTTTCCCTCCAGAAGTTGATGCTAGGAGCCCAGTGGAGGAAGATTACTGTTATTCCAAATGCAAGAGACCATCATGCAGACCTATGAGAGACTGGGCCAGGTTCTCAATCTTCCTTCTTTGCCCAGTGGGAAAGAAAGTCTGTCCTGACCCCCTAGCTGGTACAATTCAAAGGAAGATGTGTCCTCAGAATGACACAAATGGCATGCAATATTATGCTCCCTCTACCTGGAGGAAGATCAGCTGAGGATGCCTGATGGAGCGAAGTGTATAATGGATGCTGGCTGTCAGAGCAGGTATTCTGTACAGCAGGTCCTCTTCTGTCTGGCTGGTGCCTTAGAATAAGCATATTTATAGCCTCAGAATTCAGATGGCTTCAGAGACATCAGATAAAGAGAGAACAACCGGTAAGCCTGTGAGAGGCGATGCTAACCCAAGTGAGCACCCTCTTGAAGTTTACAGATGAGACTATGGCTCCAGAAACTTCTCCCAAAGAAAACTTCTTTTGACAGCCAGTCAGGTCCAAGTGGGTCATAAAGTAGTTCAGGCATAAAAAAACATTTAAGAGAGTCAGAAAACCCTGGCAGCATATATCATACAGTCTGTTCACAATATAATGGCAGTCAGAGATTGCTCACTGTGGAAGGCACTATGAACGTCACCCTACTCTATTACTCTAGAATATAGGAACCTTACATTCTTAGCTTAACTGATATCTATATGTTGGGGCCCCTTTATGGGAAGGTTTTCTCTGAGTGGAAGCTCTCTGAGTAAACCCTCCTTGTTTACTATGGAAAGAAAACTGAGTGATGGCAAAAATCAGCATGATTGCAATTGTGTCAGTTAAATTCAAAGATGAAGTGTAATCATCCTCGGAGACTGCTTGGCGGGATTCTCCAGACTGGAGACATACAGACAGACTTGCTCACTGAGACTCTGCTTCACCTACAGCAGGCAGGCAGGCAGCCTGTGCCTGTGTGCCCACTAGGTGCAGAGCACACTGGAGGTGGCAGTGTACTCCGTGGAGGACAGTCAGGCTGCTCGGCCTTGAAGATGGCCATAACAGAGGCACTTGCGGTCACCTGCTTACAGATGCATGGCTACAACCCAATGAAGTGAGGGGATCATCATGGCTCCTCCTGGCTCCATATGTGCTGCCACTCACTTCCCACTTCAGCTTTTGACTAAGAAGAAAAAAGAACACCCATTTTTGGAGCAGATTCCAGAAACAGTTTTTGGTTCTGATCCTGCCTCTCTTGGTTTCTGTAAAAAGACATTGCAAGTGAATTACTTATTTCTGCTTTAGCTACCTCATCTATGTGAGGATAAATACTGAGTCATAAAGAAAGGTACTTACCACTATATCTGATACGTAAGTTCTAGAAAAGTTATAATGTTATAATTTCCCAGGGCCCTTAAAAGTGCTGTCCAGGAAGCACGCCCGTCTGCCCTCACTTCTGCTCCTTGCAGGTACCTAAGAGAAACAATTCCGTCCTTTTCCGCACGGACTATGCAGACACTGGGATCTCCACTCTTGGCTGAGAGCACTGGCTTAAGGACCCCATGTCATGCCCTGTGTGTGAATGCTCCAAGTCTGACTTGACACTCTGTTCACTTTGTGCTGAGATTGCAGTGGGAGAGGTGCTTTTACTCTGAAAATCACAGCCGTTGCCCTGGGAACAAGTCTTTTCTCGGGGGTAAAGACGTCCAGTGTCCCCTCCTCGACATGCTTAGTATCCAGGACCAAGAACACATTTGCCCTCCTGACGTCTTTCTAATGCTGAGACTCCTAACTGACAGGACACATTCATCTGGCTCAAGTTCAGAACTTCCGGCATGAGGACTTGTAGCCAGTGTTCTCAGCTGCACACAATTCATTATAAATGAACTCTCAGATTCTGTTCCTGAAAGCAGCTTAGATGAGGAAGGCAAATGAGTAAGATGGAGGACTTCGTCTCTGGAGGGTTGGCTTGGAAAGAAAACTTCGAAATGAGGAGCCCGAAGACCCGGAGAATTGCCCACAAGGAAGAGAACTCCACCTGCTGACGTTCCTGCTGTACATGCCCCCGAAGATGCAAACTCCAGAGTCCCACAGGGCTCGGAGCAGCCCACTTAGAAAAACCATAGTGGTGACGGAGGAGCGGAACTGGGTAACAGTCAGCAGTCAGACCCCGGCCTGGCAGACAGGAGCGAGCGCCAGCCTGGCAGACAGGAGCGCCAGCCTGGCAGACAGCAGCACACCACTGAGGCGTCTTTTTAGGACATATCTGTCCTACACAGGAAATTGTATGTATCGGCAAGCATGTCAGATGCTACCTTCCCCTTTATTATCAGAACCAAGACTTCTCTGACCAAAGAAGATTGCCAGATAATATAGAATATGTGATGGGCTAGCTAATCTTCACAGATTTTATCACGTTAAAATTAAAATTAAGAGTACCAAGGTCTAGGTCAGCCAAGGCTACATAGTAAGACTTTGTCTCAAAAAAAGTAAAATAAAATGGGGTCTCCAAGAGCAAGGCCCAGCCTGAAAACTACTGTTTTTATTTTATTTTTTTATTGAGCTATGCATTTTTCTCAGCTCCCCTCCATTCCTCTCTCCTCCCCTTCTACCCTCTCCCATGATCCCCATGCCCCTAATTTACTCAGGAGATCTTGTCTTTTTCTACTTCCCATGTAGATTAGATCCATATATGTCTCTCTTAGGGTCTTCATTATTGTCTAGGTTCTCTGGGATTGTGAATGGTAGGCTGGTTTTTCTTTACTTTATGTCTAAAAGCCACTTATGAGTGAGTACATATGATGTTTGTCTTTCTGGGTATGAGTTACCTCACTCAATATGGATCTCAATTTTTGAGATCCATCCATTTGCCTGTAAATCTCAAGATGTCATTTTTTTTTAATTTATTTTTTTGCTGTGTAGTACTCTGTTGTGTAAATGTACTGCATTTTCCTTATCTATTCTTTGATTGAGGGACATTTAGGTTGTTCCCAGGTTCTGGCTATGACAAACAATGCTGCTATGAACATAGTTGAGCACATGTCCTTGTGGTATGATTGAGCAACCTTTGGGTATATACCCAAAAATGGTATTACTGAGTCTTGAGGAAGGTTGTTTCCTAATTTTCTGAGAAATCACCATACTGATATCCAAAGGGGTTGTACCAGCTTGCACTCCTACCAGCAATGCAGGAGTGTTTCCTTTACCCCACATCCTCTCCAGCATAAGCTGACATCAGTGTTTTTGATCTTGGCCATTTTTACAGGTGTAAGATGGAATCTCAGAGTTGTTTTGATTTGCATTTCTCTGATGACTAAGGATCTTGAATATTTCCTTAAGTCTCTTTCAGCCATTTTAGATTCTCCTGTTGCGAGTTCTCTGTTTAGGTCTGTACCCCATTTTTCTATTGGATTATTTGTTCTTTTGATGACCAATTTCTTGAGTTCTTTGTATATTTTGGAGATCAGACCTCTGTCTGATGTGGGGTTAGTGAAGATCTTTTCCCATTCTGTAGGCTGCCGTTTTTCAGTTTCAGGAGGTCCCATTTATTAATTATTTCTCTCAGCGTCTGTGCTGCTGGGGTTTTATTTAGGAAGTGGTCTCCTGTGCCAATGCATTCAAGTGTACTTCCCACTTTCTCTTCTATGTGGTTGGCTTTATATTGAGGTCTTTGATCCATCTGGACTTGAGTTTTGTGCATGGTGATAGATATGGGTCTATTTTCATTCTTCTGCATGTTGATAACTAGTTACGCAGTTGTTAGCCCAGCCTCACACTCCTTCTGTCATGCCCTCTCTGCCGTGATGGGCTGTACCCCCTGTGAAACTCTCTCCTCCTTAAACCGTTTTGTGTCCTGTTTTGTCTCAACAGAAAAGAAACCAACACACACACATCCCACGATAAATCAGCTGGAACCACTTGAGGCCTCTGTGCTAGAGGGCTGCTTGGCCCACTGGGCTGTTCTGAAAGCTCATACATGTCTCCAGCATTGGTACCATCAAAATTATTCTCATGATTATGCTTGGACTTAAGACCAAGGAGCTTTATATTTGCTAGAATGATTACAGCACAGAATAAGATAATTGGAGGACTCTTTGCTGAACCTCCATGTTTTCTGGTCTGTGGCTCAGAGGAGAAGCAGCAGAGGCCTGGGTAACACAGAGTGGAAGGTACTAGAACCTCGGACCCAGCTTCTGCACAGATGTGAGAAAGTAGTGACATCCATTTAAGCTTTTCTGGTCTGCAGAAGGGAGCTGAGATCTGAGCACCCACAGACATAGCCTTACACACATACACATAAGAATGCAAACCTCAAGCTACCCCTACCAAATACAAAGGACAGAGTCCTGCCTTGGACAAAAGTCTGTAGACCTCAGAGTCCATTTTTACCAGTCCAGCCTGCTAGGTGAGAAGGGGCTCAATCTCAGGGGCAGCGGAGGGGGTGAGAACCGGACTTGTTTGCTGTGGTGTAACTGGGTTCCTAGCTTCTGATACTTCGAAAGAAGCTGCACCTTCAACTGCATTTTCTGCAAAGCCGATTGACTGATTAGGACTTCAGAGATGTGGGCGGGATGAAATGGTGTTGATTATCCTGGACTGTCCTTGGCCCTTAAATAGCCGTGTCTTGCCCCCTCTCTGTTGTACCTAATATTCTGTAATTCACAGATTAAAATCTTAGGAGTATGTTTACAAAAATCCTAGTTTCTACCAGCCAAAAAGCTATGATCACCTTCAGATAACTCCTGAGGCCTATAGTGCAGGTTTCTCTGCATTTTCTGTACCACCTACTTAATGTTTCCTTGAATATATTTTATAAGTGACTTGATTTATGCCTTTCTTTGGTCTGTTACCATAAACACTTCATGAAATTTGCTTCCATATTGGAACATAATATTTGGAGTTCCTAAATCTATGTTCCCAGGCCATTGCCAGTCATATTTGGCTCCAGAATAAACTGTTATCATTTCAGGGAGTTTGTGTTTTTGTGCTGATAATACTGTGTTTCCCCAAGGATTCATTTTTCTGGACACTCAGTCCCCAGTGTAATGGCAGTAACAGGTAATGAGACTATTAAGAGATGCTGTATCATGGCAGATGGCAGAAATGACCCTCCCACACACATGGAAAATGAGTAATATTCATCTCATGGCATGGGCTAGGGCTTCCAGAAGTGGATTTAATGTTACAAATGCCGTTTGCCATCAAAGAGCAAGCCTGGTCCTTCCCTAGATTGTTTCTTCTCTTGTCATGTAACTGTTTCTTCTTGCTCCTGTCACATGTGCCGATTATGCAAGGTCATTCTTCCGTGCTGTGGCACAGCATGAGGCCTTTGTCAGGTGAGGAAGCTGATCTTACCTCTAGAAATCTGAACTACTGCAAGACTCCTTTCTTTGCAATCCACACAGGCTCTGGTATTTTGTTACACCGACACAAACCAAAGCACTCAGCTAGGAATCTGAGCAGTCAGTACCTACTAGCTGCATGTGCGGTATGTACTGGCCAGCAGCAGAATGATAATCTGGCTGCTGTCAGAGAGGCCCCAGAGATGGTCAGCACTTAGAGTGCATGCATGTATGTGCACATGTGTGTGCTATACCTCAAGAAGGAGGGATGGGAGGGGGCTTCTTCCTCTCTTTTCAGCCACAGACTAATGACTGAAGTAATTTGTCACCAAGTCTTCTCCTCTCTTGTACGTTAGAAGGCAGAGGGCTACCACACTAGATTGTTCAGAGCCTCAGTACCATAACAAATGACTCAGTAAAAATCCTAAGAAAAAAATGCTATAGCATGCTCTCCCTAGATGACAGTGACATTCTATCTTCGCACACTGTTGAGGAGTTTCAGAAATATTATGGGAAATGAGAAGGGGATTTTTCAACAGCTCACAGCTTCCCAAATATATATATTCCATACCTATTCCTTTTAATGAACAGTTTAAATATATTCTCATATTGTTGCCAGAGTATATTTCTATATCACAGGCAGACTGTTTCCATTCTCTCATGTACAACGTTGCTGGACTTCTAGCCCAGTCTCATGCCTGGCTGACAGCCCTGCTTGCAACCTGTCCCATTTTCTCACATTCAAAATGTGAGGAAAAATGAAAATTCTCATTACTATGGCAAACCACAGTGACAGACAATCTAATGTCAGCCTCAGAGAGAAACTGGCACTAATTATGAAACAGATGGTGCTGCATTAAGAAGCACCAAGCCCAGGAGCCCTCTATGCCACACCTAAATCCAATCTGCAAAATACAGACAGCCAGACAAAGGAAGACAGAGATTGGAATCTGCTGAAATCTGACCCAGCAGACAGAAGAACTAAACCTCAGACACTGACTGCCAGGCTGTGAAGCAGCAAAATACAGACGCTCCACTTTCAAGAAAAGGATACAAGTCCCACAGGGAAAACAGTCAGGATACAGCTCCAGACACTGGGCACAGTGTTCTGCTCATTCCCACAAATGCACAGCTAGATGTGTACATTGAGAGTTCTTTTAAACACTGTTAAGTGCTGTGTTAGGAGATGTATGTGGTACATGTGTATATGCTCTGTGTGTGTGGTGGGGTGTGGGTGTGTGGGTGTGTGTCGAGCAATTCACAGTTCGAAAGAATCAAGCAATTGAGAGGGAGAAAGACTTCCTTTGGATAAAGACACATGAAACTTGGGGATGCCCCGGCATTGCCTACCCTGAAATGCCTCCAAATGCATCTTGGTAAACAGTGAGGACAGCCTGAAGGAGAGGAATTCATTGCTATATCAGCTTCTGATCATCAAATCTGAAAAGAAATCCAGTTTTTTTTTTATCTGAGGAAAACAATGAAGACAACATAGGCATAAGAACTTTAGAAACAAACTTCATACCAAGATACCAAGAAAATGGAAATCAAATCTGAAAGGCTCAAAAGAAAATGGCATCTCTGTAGTAATATATACAGAGTAATATATATATATTATATAATATATATTAGTGCAGAGATGTCTTTTTTATACACATATATATATATTCATTCTAGTGAAAGATTTCTCAAGGGGATATTTTCATATGATCTAAATATGTAAGATGGCATAGACAGGAACGTGTTATGAATAAAAAGAAAACAGAAGAGAATTAGCTGACAGGGACCTGAAAGAGAGAGCTGGACTTTGGGTGCAGAGAGGAGCTGCATTAGGGGAGATGTCTGAGGAGGGCCCTGAAATAAAGAACTTTCACTGTCCTGAACAAAGAGGTTTCTGACTCTGAAGTTTCTAGAGGGGGTGGGCAAGCTTCATTCCCTGTAGCCTAGCCTATATGACTCCCGGCACAGAGCAAGGCACTTTGGAGGCCCATAGGTTACAAGGAGTAGAGCCTTGGGTTGCTTTTCCCAGGATGTGTCTGTCAGTTCTCTGATTGAGGACAGACAGTTCAACAGCGTGGGTTAATTTTGATGAGGGAGGGAAAGGTAGCAGAGGATTGGCGCTACAGCAGAGTGATGTCACGAGAAAGACGAAAAATAAGGTGCCTGGGTGGTGTGGAGACAGCAAGGCTGACGGACAGAAGGGCAGAAACAACAGAAGGAATGGTGACCTAGATGTGATATTCATGGTACAGAATATCCAATCAATTACTGGGAACACTAAGTCTGAGAGTCTTCCCAGAAGGCCATAGAAAGGGTTAATAGAAATGATAAAGGATGCTGGAAGTCATGGGAGAGGACCCAGGACTGGAAAAGTGTTCTGGGTGACAAGAGACGCAGACGTAGGTTAGAACAGAACCACCTCTGAGTGTCACAGTGCCAGCAAAGAAGGCTGGAGGGTTACCATCTTAACTATCTAAGGGTTTGCCATCTTAAACACATGATGAAAAAGAGGTTACCGGACAGTCACGCCATCAGATCTGGCTGAAGCACTTTATAATTCACCCCCAAAATCCTTTATTTCAATTCTGTGCTAAGCACTGAAACTGTGAAGGATAGAGGAAACATTTCCAAAGTGTTAGCCCTGGCCATGCATGTATGCTCATGTGTGTGTGCGTGTGTGTGTTTATGCAGGTGCATGTGTGCTCATGTGTGTGTGCGTGTGTGTGTTTATGCAGGTGCATGCGTATGTATTTTTATGCAGATGCCAGAGATCAACCGCAGTGTCTTCCATGATCGCTCTCCCTCTCATTTGTTTGAGGCAGGGTCTCTCACTGAACCTGAAGTTTATTGACTCAGGTAGGCTGCCTGACCAATGAATTCTAGTGACAATTCTGTCTCTGCCTCCCAACACTGGGGCTGCAGGTAAGCTCCGACACACCTAGCTTTTGTGTGGATGCTGCTCATCTAAAATCACATTTCTATGGCAGGTGTTTTACCTACTGAGCTGTGTCCTCAACATTTAGGAAGAACAAAATCATTATTTACCATCCTGCCATTTTAATGCTAGGTAAAACCAAAGATGAAAAGACTGTGGAAAGACCCTCACATAGTTTAAGAGCATAGTTTGCAGTTCAGAGATTTTTAATGATACCCTGCTACCTTTTATGTGTCATGAGTACCAAATGACACATGCAGATACCAGTGTTTTGAAGACCGTGGCATTAATGTTGAATGCTTTAAAAACTCTTATGGGTATTTTACAATCAACAGAGTGGGAGAAGAGTAGAAGGACTAAGATCACAGAGGTCACAATATAGAAGTCTTGAAACTACTGAGACACATGGAAGCATAAATAATCTATCCATGTGATTAGATAGTGAACATTCATGGACAGTATACCCCAGAGAAAAAGAACATGCCTAAATGTGTGTATACTAGGCTCAACAACTTCCCAAAGATCTAGTTAATGATGGATATAATGTCTTCCAAACAAGGATACAATTTACAATGTGCCTTACATTACAATGTAGAAACAACTGAAATAAGAACAATAGTGAAGTTGTATATAGAAAAGAAAAGCTTTATCTACAAGGAAATAATATAGAACAATACAGATAAAATTCAGGTACAGCGTAACAAGATGTGAGACTATCAAATAACAAAGTGAAAACATTGTGTGACAGTGTAATTCTACTTTTGGAAGACATGTATATGTGCATGCAAACAGAAAATGAAGTCAGAAAACCTCTATACCTGATGTCAGAAGCTATTATGACTTCGTGAAAAGATTTGTCATGCTTGTTATTTCTGTTTTATGCAGGTTTGCTTTGGACCAACTTGGATTTTCGAGTTTTAATAAAAATTGCATGTAAAAGAGTTAAACAAGGATAGGGTGTATTTACATATTCAAAGGTGGAGACAGAAATGAGGTGGCCACTGTGAGGGATAAGGTAATTGATGCGAATTCAGTGCATGGCAGTAAGCCAGACAATGGCAGCTAGAAGGAGCAGACATGGGAGGCTACAACAGCTCTGCGGGGGGTGGGGGGAGGCTGGATGGTGAGTGGAGAGCCAGTCAGGCTGCAGATAATTACCTTGCAGTCTGCCAGCATCGATGCAGATGGAGATGTTTCAGCCATAAGATCCATCTGCAAGGACTTGGCAAGTCTTCAACCATGCCTCCCACCACCTTTAAAGGATAAACAGGAGCCTATAGAACAGGCAGACAAGAAAGCCAATTCTGCCAGGAGTCTACGTCCGCTCCTCCAGCTTGTCTAACCGCAGCCATCCCCAGCCAAAATTCGAACACAGTAACCAAGTTTGAATTTAGGTCTTCAAGGGGAAACAGTAGCACTGTTCCCTCAGGAACTCTTGGGCACATGAAGTCAGAGCCCATTCTCCCGCCCAGGCTCTAGCGGTCCCCAGACACCTCTGCCCAAGGCCAGAGTGTGTCACAAGGAGGAACTCCACTGTCAAGCTCCTGCCCTGAGTGGGGAGCTCCTGGGAATAGCAGAGCAGCCAAGCACAGCACAGTTACTGTTTTTTAGGAAATTTCCATTTGACCCCAATGACTTGCAATGATAAACTGATGTTCCATTGCCCAATAATAATCAACGTGACCTTGGAGACCAAGAAATCCTCTCCCTCGGGACTTGCTCCAAACACCATCCAGCAGACTGGAGCACCTGTGCAGTCACAGTCGTCATGCGGACAGGTTCTGCTGAGAACTCTGAGTGCCTGGCGATGTGAACAAAGCAGGGTTTCTGATGCAGGATGGATGGAGTGCACATATTCATGCAGAGAATAAAGGTGGTCTATGACCTACAAACACTTGAAATAGACACAAGCCATCGGTAGTCTTGTTCACATCTTTATTGAAATTCTTTGTTAGACACTTTTCACGTGATCTAATTAGCATTTTTACCAGTTATGGTTTATAACAACAATAGTGGCAATAATTAAAATAAGGAAGATACTTGCTACTCTGTGCCAAGCCCTGTTTTGTCTTTACAGCCACCACACAAGGAAGATACCTTCCTTTCTGCAGGTATCAGAGAGAGAATATATCCACATGGTTGATCTGAAACACATCCACCTCTCACGTGACGACTTAGTCTTTTGTTGTTGTCTTCAGTTATATACCCAATAGTGCCCACCTGGATCCAAGGAATAATTCCAAATTTGGGGCCATACAGATTATCTTGATTTACATCACCAAACAAAACAAAGACAGGAACACGGGGAAGGATCTTCTAGGGGGAGGGAGGATGATATCAGTGAGAAGGAGATAGCAAAGGGTGGGGAAGTGGGACAGAAGAGGGGAGGGAAGTGACAGGAGACAAATTGCATTATCTACATGTATGAAGTTGCCAAACAGCAAATTCAATCGATGAAAATTTCACGTTGACCTTTTCCTTCAGTGTCACACAAGCCGAAATTGTTTGTGGGTTTTTCCAAACATGTAATTAAATATTGACTTTCTTGGTTTATCGCTGCTTCTGGCTAGATCTTGAAATCCATGTCAGCTCACATAAAGGGTAACGCCTGGACTATTCGGCCATATTAACACAGAAAGTGGTGCCAAAAATACACCTGAAAACGCTGGAAGAATAACTCATGTCATGTAACCTGTAGCCTAGAGTTGACAGCCTTTGTTCAAAGCTAGACATAAGTCCCCCAGTTCTACCCATAAGCCCCCATAACTTCTGACATGCACTGTCTCCTTCCAGGATCCAAAAAGTCTCTTTTAATACAGTGTGAGACCCGTAAGGACAATATATGTTTAGAAAGGGGTAGGACAGAGGCAGCCTGGCTCAAGAGGTCTGGGGTAAGACCCAGGAAGCTTACTTTCAATTCTCTCTCTGTCAAAGTCACCGTTGCTTCAGTAGTTTTGAAAGACTATTCCAAAAACCTCTGCAGTAGAAAGAACATTTTGTAGTGATTACATAATAGCTAGCAGCATAGACTTTAAGGTCTTGGGTGAAATCCCATCTCTACATCTAAACAACTGGTTATTATAGTGACTCAATTATTTCCTAAGCCTCAATTTCTTTGCTTTTTAAGTAAGGAAGGTATAGTATACAGTGACTAAATGATGTTTATGTGTGCAAAATATTTAGCATTAATGTCCAGGTTATAATACGTTAGCTATAACGAGTGCTATTGCTACTATGTTATATGACAAGAACAAACAGCTAGTACCACAATGTGCAAAAGTCTCCTCACTGTAGTGGACAGAAGTCCCTGAATATCTGTCACCTGTGGGGTCAGATGAGGGGTCAGCTAAATAAGAGTAGTAGCAAATACTAACAAGGTACTCAAATGGATGGTACATTTGGATTTCCACTTGAAAAAGGGAACAAAACCCGGCAAGCTTCCCTAAAGCCTCCTCACTACCCTGAGCTCTTGGCACAGTACAGTGCTTCTGGCTGCCACAGCATTTTCCAAGAAGAGAAAAGCCCCAAGTGAAGCTTAAGACACTAGAGCTGAAAATAGACACCACAGTACACCTCATTATACCCATAGCATGTACGCAGAGTTTCCTGGTCCTGTTACTTGCAACAATTTCCCTGGGAGTGGGTCATTCTGGAAACCATATAGTGAGCTTAGTTTATCTCGACTGAGGGTCCTAAATAATGGGAGACTAGTTCACTTTATAGACAGTGAAGGTGGGATTAATGCCTTCATTAACGGACTCCAGAACCTGTTCTCCTAACCATAGTCTTCACACAACTGCCCATGGAACCCAAAGCTCAGCAAGGACACTGGGAGGTGGGTGGAGGCTAGTAGAGACTGCCTCTGCTCCAGGCAATTGCCAGCTTTTCAGTAAAAGGAGTCAGGCCTGGAGAAAATGCTTGCTAAAAACACATCAATCAAAGTCTATATTCCAAGATATACACAGAATCTCAAAATTTAACAATAGGAAAGGGGAACAATAAGGAAGGGAAGAACCTAATTTGAAATGGACAGAAAGACCAAGATGCCTCCCCAGTGACAACATGCAGATACTCCGTATCACTTACAGGGAAACACAAGCCAAGAATGTGAGAAACCCTGCATACCTCGCAGAATGTCTCCAATCCAGAACAGCTGGGAATCCCAAAGCCTAGGGGAGATGGGGAGAAACTGATTTTCTTACTCGTTGCTGGTAGCAAAACCTGGCAGTTTGTTATAAGGTATGCTCTTACCATGTGACTGGACAGCTATCACATGCTTTGGAATTTATCAAAAAGAAGTGGAAATTTATGTTCACATAAAATTCTGCACACAGATATTTAAGCAATTTTACTCATAATTGTCCAAGTTTGGAAACAGTAAAGATGCCCTTCCGTAAATGAATGGAGAAATAAATTTATTGTAATATAGAGAATGGAGTATTGTTTGGCACCAAAAATGTCATGAAACCACATGGAGGAAGCTTAAATGCATACTATGAAGTGAAAGAAGCCAATGAAAAAATCTAGAAATGGTATGATGCCAATCTAAGACATTCTAGAGAAGGAAACTATTTTAGTTAGTGATCTATTGCTGTGATGAGACACCATCACCAAGGCAACTCTTATAAAGGAAATTATAAAGGAAAGCATTTAGTTGGAGCTTGCTTACAGGTTCAGAGATTAAATCCATTGTCATAGTGGGGAGCATGGCAGAATCAAACAGACACAGTGCTGGAGAAGTAGCTGAGAGTTCTACACCTGGATCTATAGGCAGCAGAAAGAGAAAGACTCTGGGTTTGACTTGGGCTTTTGAAAATCTAAAAGTTTTTAGTGACACACTTCTTCCAACAAGGCCACACCTCCTAATCTTTTAAAATAATGCCACTCTCTGGTGACCAAACATTCAAACCTATGAACTTTTGGGGATCATTCTTATTCAAACCACCACAGCAACTGTATGAAGACATTGGGAAGATCTGGTGGTCACCAGAGTGGTGCTGTCCTCGCTGTTTATATGACAACCTAGCACAAACTAGAGTCATCTCAGAGGGGGGAAACTCAATTGATGAAATTCCTCCAGGAGTCTGGGTTGTAGGTAAGACTGTAGGGCATTCTTTTAGTGATTGATGGAGGAAGACCTAGCCAATTGTGGGTGTTGTCTCCCTTGAGCTAGTGGCCCTGGATGCTATAAGAAAGCAGACTGAGCAAGCTATGAGGAACAAATCAGTAAGCAGCACCCGTCTACAGTCTCTACATGAGGTTTTGCCTCCAGATTCTTGTTCTGCTTGAGTTTGTGCCTTGCCCTTTTCCTGTGATGAACTGTGATCAGAAACTGTAAGCAGGATAAACCCTCTCTTCGCCAAGATGCTTTACTCATGGTGTTTCCTCACAGCAGTAGTCACCCTGCTAAGACAGGTACTAAGAGCAAGAACAGAAAAATTATCAGAATTAAGGTAGTACAACTATTCTGTATGATACAGCAGAAGAGGATGTGTTTGGCTGCACAGCCATCAAAGCCCATAGATTTAGAATACTGAGATCAAGCCTTGAATACCTGATTACTCTAAGTACTAGCAACATGTCAATCTCAGCAGTGTGATGACTGTGCCTGGAGTTTTCTCCAATCACAGTTCCCTTGGCACAGATGTGGTGCTGATGCTGAAGCTCCTACCTGTGTAGGGCAGAGTATGTACAAGTCCTCGTCTTTCTTCTTGCTCAGTTTTGCTCTAATGCTAAAGACACTATCAGAGACAAGCTCTTTAAAAAAAAAACCCAACAAATCCTGGAAGGGTGTAATAGATAAGGAGTTACAAACACATGTTCACAATTTTAAATTTTCTCATAAACAGGGATCTCCAAATGGCAAGAATCATGTTTAGTATTTATCTTGCTCATCTTTTTCATTAATATATATTTTATTTTACCAATTAAGTGTGTGCAGGAATCCAGAGAGATCAGAAGGGGGTTGTTGGATCCCTTGGAGCTGGAGCTACAGGTACTTGTGAGCTACACAATATGGATGCTGGCATCTGAACTCTGGTACTCTGATGGAGCAGTAAGTACTCTTAGCCACAGAGCCATCTTTACCATCCCTATTTTATTCACTTTCTAAAAGAAAAAGATTTTTCAGTATTAATAAATTCAAAGTCACAAAAGCAGATGGAGATAGAATGTGTTTTCTGAACCGTTCTCCCTTGATGATTTTGTATGCATGAATCTAGTTCCATATCAAACCCAGGAATATTACTCATTACAATGTGTTTGTATTGTTCTGTGTCATTCTGCCGCACATATATTCATGTAGTCTTTCCCAAATACATTACACACCTTGTGTTGGTGAAGGTACTCAGTAACAGTGTGGTGTGGCTCAGGGTCAGTGATGAACAGACAGCTCACGTAAGTCACTGGTGTGTCATTCTGATACAAGTGAGTGTGAACTCAGACTCAAACGTTAGCTTACCCCAAACATCTTACTTCTATTTCTGAAGTTTGAAAGAACTAAAGATAATGAGAAATTGATCACTTTCTGGAAAGATAGAAAAAAAAAACAGATCAATAAACGCACAGAGAAAGTGTGTGGTAGAGAAGGAATCATAGTTAGCCAGTGCCATTCGTGGAAAAGCATTAAGAAAGATGTCAGTGGGGGACGAGGGCCAGGAGAATCATCAGTGGTATGACTGTGTCAGAAGAAAATGCAAGATTGCTTGGAAAAGCCACATGGCCTAATAAGAGAGCTGATTAAAGAAGCCTATTATTAAACAAACAAATACAAGAAGCAATTAGCTTTTGTACATACTAGCAATAACCAATTAGAAAATATAATAAAATGGATGAGTTCTCTGCAGAAGTTAAAGTACAAAATGCAGGTGAATAAATTCTGGAATTATTGTGGAAGCATATCAAGAAAGCTGCAGAAAGTTTATTGAGTGACTTTTAAAAAATTTTAGTATTGAAAATTCAACTCTTCTGGAAAGGTAATAGAATGAAAGGTCAGAAACAAACATACATAGGAGTTTACAATATGGGAAAGCGCATGTGAAATGAATAGGGTCAGAAAGCTGTAGTGAGTAAATAGTAACAAACCGGTGTGTCCTGGCTGATCGACACTCCTACTTTTGGGGGCACACTTAACTCTGTGCTGTCTGAGGACTCTCCTTTCCCTTTGTCTGGCGCAGACCTTCCCAAGGGTGTTCTTCTTCCTCCAGATGCAATCAGCCACTTGGGCTCTTTAGAGTCCTTTAGAGCTCTTTAGAGCTACCAGATGTTGGACATGGTTCCAGACATGCAAAGCAGGCAGACACTACAAATGGTTAAAAATCTCTTTATTTTGGCTATGCCTAAAACAATTGTGTACATGCAAATCAGAGTCTAATACAGCTGGCTTCTGAGTCAGCGGGGTGTACCCACTAGCAAGCAACCAACATGGCTCTGCAGGAAAGCCAGGTCTCCTCTGCTCCGCCACACCCCCCTTCTGCTCCCCAGCTTCTCCATGCTACACTATGGTGTAGCACCTGTCACCCGGTGACATTACAATCTACATTTGTTTGATTTTGTGTTGCGCATCCACTTACCTCATCAGACTGCAGATCAATGGAACCAGGGACTAGATCATCTTCATTTTACCTCCCTCACAACCCAAAGGATGACTGCTGGAACACATTGCAGTTCTAATGAACATCTATTAAAGGAAGGAACGAGGAAAAGAGGGAGATGGGAAATACACTAAAGCAGAACACACATTACAACACTGCCACAGCATTATTTCTTAAAAAAAAAAAAAGTTTAAAAGTGGAGAAGAATTTTCTGAAGTATAACACCAAAGTATAAATCACTAAGACTCACATTTGGGCTAAAACATATAACACTCATAAAATTTGAGCTATAAAGATAAAATATTTAAGTAAAATTATAAGTTAATTTAAATATTTACAATATAAGCAGTATCTACACAGCTGACAAATGATGTGTTCACCAAAATAAGGGCTTCTGATGCATCAATCAATAAAGATAAATATTTAATAGAAAAATCAGCACAAATACATAAAGACCTAAGATGCAAAGGGAGATGTAGTTCACCTGCAAGCAAATCTTCAATGTTCACTCTTACTACAGATAGACTAAATGCAAACAAGATATCAATGAATCATCTTATTTCCCAATAAGAAAAGGAAGCAGGTTGCAGGAATTGGTAGTCTAATACATCTGTCCATTCTTATTAACTATTATGTGAAATGGTGTAAAATGTTTTAAAATACTTATTCTTAGATCATAATTTTCTTCCTCATAGTTTTCAATCATTATTTAATATGCATTACTTATGCAATAAAACCAAAATTGCATGTGAAAAGGATGATATCCAGCCATAGGTGCATGCCTGGAGGACTAGCACTCGCAAGGCAGGAGGAGTGGTATTTTGAGGTTATATCTGGTCCCAGAAGAAAAGTATGAATACAAGATTTTGACTTCCAGGACGAACCAATCCTGGACAACAACACCTGGGTACCAATAGTAGGCAGACATGTTGCACCTTCCAATACCACAGAGATGGACATGATGCTCCCCTGCTTTGAATCAGGGCAGGGCAGGGGGTTAGGGCCAGCAGTGCAGAGGTAACCTTAAAGGGCAATAGCAGTTTTCACATAGCCAAAGAAGAAAGAGACCATAGGCCAAGGAACGGGACTGGAATGCGCTCAGAGAGCAGAGCAGTATGGCACAGAGCAATGTGGTCCCCTAAGAAAACAAGGGACCCTGGACCCTCTCAGTGTCCAGAAACCACATTTCAACCTGGAACAGAGTCCAGGCTGAGTTTCACCTTACTGGGTATGCGTTTAGGACAGAGCTGTGCCTGAGCCTTACAGAGCAAAGAGCCCATAGGAAAGTGCCCTTCAAGGCAAGTGTGTTCTTCCTGGAAGAGTTCCCAGCCTTCTTTCCCAGTCAGCTGTTGATTTATGAAGACACAGAGGAAGAGCTGGCTTCAGCTCAGTGGTAGGGCGCTGCTGAAGGTGTGCAAAGCCTAGGGTTCAATTTCAAATCCCATCACCAGAGATGGAGGGAGGAAGGGAGGGGGGAGGGAGGGAAAGAGGGATAGAGGGAGGGAGGGAGAGAGAGAGAGACAAAAAAAGTGCATGAGAAAGAGAGGGGGAGGGACGGAGGGAGGGGAGAGAGAGAGAGAGAGAGAGAGAGAGAGAGAGAGAGAGAGAGAGAGAGAATCATTGGAGGACAGTACAGTATCATGAACAGTTGAAAGTGTTTACCTGATATGTCAGGGTGTGCTACCTGTAGGCAACTAGATGGAGAAAACCCTTCATTAATCCATTATCCAGGCACCACAGAAAACCCCTCAACGTGGCTTTCAGACTATGTTGTTTGCCATACTGGAGATACATGTCACGATGTAAGTTTTGGCTTAACCAAGGCTAGTTTTGCCTGATTCATGCCAGCAGGTTGTTGTGGCACATCAAAAACCAGCAAGTGAACCTTGCTGACTGACCACACAGCAGTCATGTGTATCAGCACACTTGACTCTGGGGTTTATGGGCCACGAGGATGGCTATAATGGGGAAACTGATAGTTTGGGGACATAAAACACAACTTTCAGATAAAGAAGGTGAAAGAGTAATTCCTCTAAATATGAATGTAGAAATTAGCTTGATTTGGAAAATAACCAGGCTAACTAGAAGAGATAACAATTATATTTTTATTTATTATAAGGGGAAACTCACGAGAACAGGAACAAAAAGTCCAAGGTCAGCTGTGCCTCTAGGGAACCACACAGAGAGCACACCTGGGCTATGCACCATTTTTTTCTCTAGGTCCCAGCAAGCCACACCCTAACTTGGTCCCACCTTTCAAAGATAATTGGTTAACCAAGCCTCCCCATTATATGAATGTTACCAAGCATAGCATTTGGAAAGAAGACGATTTAGGAGGTGATTCAGTGCGTGATCGCCTGAGCCACTCCACAATTCATTCCCCAGATCAGGGTTGAGAAACGGAGAATATGGCACTTAAAGAGCAGTGGTGACAGGTGGCTTTGCACAAACCCACCGAGAGCCGAAGCCTCATCAAAAATCGGGAACGGCATATAGAGCAAAACAAAAGCAGGAAATTCTAAGGAATCGTTTTCTTTGCAGAATTTAGACAAAAGGCCTTTGTGAGAAGTTCTCATAATCACATCTCCATGCAAATGTGGACTCTATAGGAACAACAGCGCCATTCATCACTTTGATCAGTGTTGCTATAGAGATGCATCTCTATAGCGTGTAGAGATTAGTTCCGTGACAAAATACACTATAATTTCTATTTAATTTGTGCCATTAGTTTTGCTTTTATAGACTCATCATGAAGTTACAAAATGTTCATTTATAATTTATTGTACTGTATAGGAAGAAATTAAATGACCGTCAAGAAAATGGACTTTTGCATTGTCATGCTGAAGATTGTGTGGTTTCTGCTGTAAGAAAACTCAGAGTGGGGGAGGGACAGGGCTGGTGCTGAGATGAGGGTGGGGCAGATTGTGGAGCTGTCATTCAAGAAATTCTGAGAATCACCAAAGAGTCACAATCACAGGAGTTGTAGAATCAGACAAGGTGTCCATGAATATTCCCCGGAAGTGGTACAAAGAATCAACTGGCAGAAAACCAGAGTGGAGGAGGTGGTTGGTTAATTGGGAGGTAGGAATAACAGTCCATCAGGGCCTCTCCACAAAGGACTCTACCAGAACTAGGCTTACCTGACCCTCAGAGCTCAGTAGCCAATAGCTGTGGTTATTGCATGGTTGGCTCTGGTGACCTCAACTGGGGACATTAGTCACTAGAATGGAGGATGAAGAGGGACAACTGCTTTGTGGAAGGATTATTGAGGCTCCGTGTTTAGAAGAAGACATGCGTGTAAAACAGATGAGTACAAAAGACTGTTCCAGTTCTCATTCCTCCCTGCCCCCACCCCTAGACCAGCTCCATAGCCCTCAGAGATGTTCCATGAATTAAAGTGTTCTTCCCTGGTTGGGATGCAAAGTTGTCTATACAAGGAGCAAGCACCATACTCCAGAGGGAAGTGCTTAGAAAAAGTACCGTGCTGTAAGTGCAGGCCAAAAGGAAGGTTAATGTGCTGTTCTTGGCAAAGCTCTCTTGGTTCTCATAATGGAGTCTGCTTCTTTCTAGTTCGGATGATTTTGATAAAGGAATAAATAAACAAATAAATAAATGAAGATGGGGGTCACAAATGTTCCCTGCACATCCTAGGCTAGCCTCCCGGTCCCTCCAAAGAACCAATTGAGTACGTACTGGGAAACGGGAGCTAAGAACAGCTACTGGGATGTGGAGAAGCCACGAGACTGTGTTTACTGGGTAAATTCCCAAAGATGGGCACTGGTTAGGAAATGGGCCTTCTTTGGAGCAGAAGCAAGGGGTTCATGACCTATTCCAAGGACATCATCTAAGATCGCTGTCAAAACTTCCAGGAAACAGATCACTCAGCTATTTACAGCAGATCCAAATTGTAAATAACTTCAACTTCTACTACAGAAAGAGTAGTCAAATAACATATGCAAATGAACTCAAAATGTTACAGACCACACAAAATAAAGTTAGCTGCAACTGTGGTGAAATAGGACAGAAAACTATATATATACTAAGAACTCTGCCTAAATTAAAAAAATTAAATTAAAATTAAAAAATAAATTAAAAAAGTAAAGCCTTATATTAAGAAGAAAAAAAAAAAAACAAGGGAGCTAGAGAAATGGCTCAGCAGTTAAGAGCACTGGCTGCTCTTTCAGAGGTCCAGGGTGCAGTTCCCAGCACCCATGTCAGGCAGTTTTCAACTGCCTGTTGTTCTAGTTCTAGAGGATCTGATGCCCTCTTCTGGCTTCCACGGGGATCTGCATGCACACTCAAGCATATACACAAACATATAAAATAAGTAAATAACTCTTAAGATTAAAAAAATGGATCACTGAAGAATGATTGTCTTATATGATAATAAAACATAGGTGGCCACCTTTCTTCTGTCTCAGCATTTTCAGTCAGCATAACCCACGGACAGTTCTCAACGCCTCTTGGCCAACTTTGGTGCCACTGACCCCTCCCTCCTCCCTGTAGTCCTTTCCTGACTTGCCTTTCGGAACAGCGCACTCTTTAGGCTGCTCGCCTGCTATTTGGTCCCTCTGTCTTCTTCCTTTGCTTCACATCTTCTTCCTGGTTTGTCTTAGTGTGGATATCTAAAGGCTTGTTTGGTTTTCCAAAGAGACACACTGTTTTGTTAGTGATTTCATACAAGTTTCCTAAATCCTCAACTTCAGTATATAGCCCTGTTAAGTCTCAGCACACCACACACACACACACACACACACACACACACACACACACACACACACACACACACACACGGGGTTGGGGGGAGAGAATTTATGTTTATGAGCTCTTGATCATCTCTCTCCAGATGATCCAGACTCCTTCTTCCTCCTTTCTTTCCTGTCTAATTTGTTCTAGATTTGATCAAGGAATCAGAGTCACATGAGCTGTTACAGGAGTTAAAGGGTTTAGTACATGGATTGGGGTTTTCTCACAAGTGAACACTGTTTAAAGAGAGATTGAGAAAAAGCCAGATACACCAGAAGTGAATGGTCTTTAACTTTCTCTGGAGAAGACAACCGACTCACAAGTTACCCAGAAAGGGTCCCTGAAAGCATGTCTCAGCTTCAGCCAAAAGCAGCCAGTCCCACAGGCCGGGGAAGCTGCTGTAGACAATGCAGCTAGCACTCCTCCCTCCTCCTCAGCCCACTCACTGGAAAAGTCTGTCTCCACACACGCTGCTCAAGCTCCAGCCGACTCCTCTCACTGCAAACTTTTAACCCAGAATCAGACCCAAATGTTTAACCTACTGGAGAGTTCCTGAAGTTTTCCCCTTCGTGCACTGTAGGCAACCGAAGTAGAAGGATGCCAAGTCAGCCAGGAAACAGAGCACACATCTCAAGCAGTGGCAAATCATTTTTCTAGCTTTCAGCCGAAATCTTATAGGCATCTTAGATTCTCTCTCTCTCTCTCTCTCTCTCTCTCTCTCTCTCTCTCTCAGTAATTCTAACCTATCAGTAAAACTAGTCATTGCTTTCAGGTATTCAGAGTACTGACAGCTTCAGCCAATACTTCCTTTGTCTATGCCACCTACTAAAATTCTTACATTGGACTCCTATGTGCATCTTCTATGTGCCCTGCTTCTACCACAGCTATCTGCACTCTCAGACAATTATCATAACAGCATCAAGAAAGAGACTATTTCAAAACATGGCAGAGCATGTGATTTCACTCTGTCGGAGTCTTGCAATCCTCAAAAGGCACTAATAGCCTCCCCACCCTCCCTGACTCTCTTTATCTCATCTACTTACCTCCATTTTGTGATAAGTAATAATAATATAAACAATAATAATAATGAAGAGGAAGAAGGAGGAGAGGAGGTGGAGAAGAAGAAGGAGGAGGAGGAGGAGGAGGAGGAGGAAGAAGAGAAAGAGGAGGAGGAACAACCCAAAAATTAAATCACTTGGTCATAGAGTAAATATGTAATTTTGCCAGTGACATGCAAGCCTGCTGGAGCCTGGCTGGATTGGGCTCTCTGCAAGTTTCTGGTTCTGATTTGAATGTACTCAGTAGCTCTCTAATTTTGATTGCAGGAGAGCAATAAGATTTCTTCCCCTAAGGGTGATAGAACATGTGTGTGAAATGAAATAAATCACAGACATTTGGTTCAAGAATTTGCCATGTCTACCTACACTCTATTCACCAAAGTAAGTCACATGATCCATTTCAATATGGCAGGTAACTATGCTACAAAAAAATATCTGAGCATTAGCTCAGGGACATAAAGATCTGGGGACCATGATTTAGCCTGTAGTACTTTGAGTAAGAATGACCACCATAGATCATATATTTGAATGCCTGGTCATCAGGGAATGGAATTCCTTGAGAGGGATTATGAGGTGTAACCTTATTGGAGTAAGTTTGGCCTTGTTGGAGGAACTGCCACTGGGGGTGGGATTTGAGGTTTCAAAAGCCCAAACCAGGCCCAGTGTCTCTCCCTGCCTGTTGCCTATGGATCCAGATGTAGAACTCTCAGCTACTTCTCCAGTACCATCTCTGACTGCATGCTGCCATGCTAGACTAAACCCTGATACTGTAAGTAAGCCATAAGGAAATGTTTTGTTTCATAGAGTTGACATGGCTGTGCTGTCTTTTCACAGCAGTAGCACACTGACTAAGACATAGCATGGCATGCCACTCAGCACTTCTGGCTGTTCTTTAGCCACACTAGGACTCTCCAGGCCCAAAGAAAAAGAACACATTGTCACCTCTGTCAACACTGTTATTCCCAGAGGAGTATGTGCCATTCATGTGGCTCAATACCCTTCAGATCTTTGCTGTAAGATTTCTACTTGGTAATCTTAAGCAAACATTGAACCTAACCTCCTACAAACTGACTGGCAGAACTATTTTAAACCACTTTGTTTATTCCTAAAGCACTTCTGATTTGCCATAAACTACAATTTTTATACTTACTATTAATCTTGTTTGTGCTCCTCTCTTTCTTCATGAGAATAGAGACTTTACTGTATCAGTGGGACTTGAAATGTTGCATGCACAAATTAAGTGCTCAGGAAACAACCATTAAATTAATAAATAAACATCGAAAGAATGATGACCTTCACCTCAGCTTGAAATTGAAGACCTGAGGGGGGTGGGTATTTCACTATAATTTAGGCAACCTAATTACAAGCTTTTGCCAGGACCCATGGTCAAGAAAGAGTTGATGGCAACAGCACATTGCTTTGGCTACTTGATCTAAGCTTTTTTTTTTTGGGTCACCAACCAGCTCCCAAAACATGACATAGAGACTTATTATTAGTTATGAATGCTTGGCCTTAGCTGAGACTCATTTCTTGACGGCTCTTATAACTTAACCTGTTTCTCATCATCTACATTGTATCTCAGCACTTTTTACCTTTCTTTCTTTCGTTCTGTAAATCTTACTTTACTGCTATCTCCATAGCTGGCTGACTGGCCTCTGCCTGGCTTCTGGCTCCAGGCATGTCTCTCTCTTTGTCCCTCCTTCCCTTCCCTTCTCTTCTTTTCTCTTCTCTTCTCTTCTCTTCTCTTCTCTTCTCTTCTCTTCTCTTCTCTTCTCTTCTCTTCTCTTCTCTCCTCTCCTCTCCTCTCCTCTCCTCTCCTCTCCTTTCCTCTCTTCTCTCCTCTTTTCTTCTCTCCTCTTCTCTTCTCCTGTCCTCTTCTGTCCTGTCCTGTCCTCTCTTCTCTTCTCTTTTCTACTTATTCTCTCTACCTGCTAGCCCCACCTATCCCTCTCCTGTCTAGCTATTGACCATTCAGCTTTTTATTAGGCCAATAAGATGCCTTACGCAAGCACTATTTTTGACCAAGGTTTCTGTCCCACCAAGTCCCATATCCATTTAGTCCCAAATAAACACACAGAGTTCTATATTAATTATAAACTGATTGGCCTATTAGCTCAGGCTTCATATTAACTCTTATAACTTATATTAGCCCACACTTCTTGTTCTTGTTGGCCACGTGGCTTGGTACCTTTTTTGGTGAGGCAGCCACATCTTGTTTACTCCCCTTCTGTCTCCCTCTGTGGCTGGATGAATACTGCAGACTAAAACCTCCCTCTTCTCAGAATTCTCGTTGCCCTGCCTCTACTTCCTGCCTGGTCACTCCACCTATACTTCCTGCCTGGCTACTGGCCAATCAGTGTTTATTTAAAATACAAGTGACAGGGTACAGACCATTGTCCCACAGCATTCCCCCCCCCTTATTTTTATATTTTTGGTTGTGAGCCTAGCCTTTAACGGCTGAGCCATCTCTCCAGCCCCCCCCTTATTTTTACACAAGAACTCTGAATCTAATCTCCTTTGTTTAGCTTTTTTACTGACCATTATCCATAACAACTTGTTACCAACATTCTAAACAAAGGCAAACATCCATAATCCATTTTTTTGGAAATGTGGGCATAGTTTTCTAGGCTACTTCCTGCTGATTGGGGGCACTGATAATCTTATGGGGATCTAAAGAAAATTTAAAATTATGATCAAGTCCTGACTGGAGTATCCTGTGAGGCTTGATCATCTCAGGTAGCAGTCTTTGTACTGTTCTGGATGCAGAACTTAGAGGAAACGCCAACAGAGGTCCTCTGAAATGTTGGAGCATCTGGACCATCTGCTCATATTAGATCTTCCTTGATTAAACCTGATTTTTCTTAGGCCAGAATGAATCCACAGCCTTTCATTTCCTGTGGAAACAAAAGCAAAACCTCTTCTCCAAAGTAACATACCTTTTGTCTTAAATTTTGAAGTCTAGGCCTTTTCAAAATATATATGTTGGATTAATCCAGCAGCATTTATAAGCAAATATCTTTTAGCAGCTGTTTCTCCTTCCTCAGCATTCAAACAATTCAAAGACAGCATAATAGCATATAGTATCAAGATTCTCTGTGTATTTTCCATCTTTATGTAGCTTTATTTTAACCTCTATTTCTTTTATTTTTAATTTTTGGCTTTTTGAGACAGGGTATCTCTGTGTATCTTTGACTGTCCTGGAATTCACTCTGTAGACCAGGTTGTCCTTGAACTCACAGAGATCTGCCTTTCTTTGCTGCTCAAGTGTTGGGATTAATGGAGTGTGGCACCACACCTTGAACTTACAGAGATCCATCTGCCTCTGCCTCCCAAGTGTTGGGATTAAAGGTGTGTGCCACCACACCCAACTACTCTAAAATACATAAAATAAATGAATAAAATAAAAATAAAAGAAATAGACAGGAAGTATAGGCAGGATGACCAGGCAGGAAGTAGAGGCAGGGCAATGAGAACAGGAGAATTCTGGGAAGAGAGTCAGTCCACAGTCATCACAGAGGAAGCCAGATACAGAGCAAGCAAGATGAGAACGCCTCTCTGATGAAAAATGTACCAAGCCACATGGTTAACACAGATAAGAATTATGGGCTAATATAAGTTATAAGAGTTAATAAGAAGTCTGAGCTAATAGGCCAATCAGTTTATGACTAATGTAGACCTCTGTGTGTTTCTTTGGGACTGAACAGCCGCAGGACTAAGTGTGACAGAAATCTCAGTCAATACACTATGAAACAAATGCAATGCATCTTTACATAATTAAACAAATGCAACACAAACAAATGTAACACATCCTTACATTGTTAACAAAGGCAGCAGAAACAAATGTAACACAACTTTATACAATCAAAGTAATATTCTGCAGCATAAACTAGTATAACACATCTTTGCCTTGTTAAAATAATATTCCACAACAGTTACTGTGACTTTTAATTAATGCTGGAATAAAAGCATTTTCAACTTCCTTTTTATATTCCAATATTACTTTTTGTCATTTAAAGTCCTTTTCAATTTTGTGTAAATTTTAGGATCAACTTTCCCATTTCTTCTTTTCTTGTTTTTTTTTTATGTTGAACAGCATTTTGCCAACTTTACACATGTGTATTGTGATCATATGCACCCCCTCTACACTACCCTGAGCCCATCCTATCCTTTCTGTCCCCTCACTTCTTCCAAGCTGCTCTCTTTCCTCCATTTTTTGATTGCTTGACTCACTGTTCTTAGAGTTGCATAGCTCATGGGGTAGGAGGTTGTTTTCTGGAACATAGACAATTTACCAAGGGCTATACCATTCCCATACAGTGTTCCCTTTCCCAGAAACCATTAACAGTTAAGGGAGAACTGAACGCTCCTGCATCCTCCCTCATCTGTGATAGAATGTTCAAGGGTTGATCGTATACTGGTATCCACAGCTGCTGCGTGTCCATGTTGCCGTGGCCATGAAATAGTCATAAGACAGAGCATGGAGCAGTTCTTCCCACCCTCTGGCTCTCATGTGCTTTCTCCCTCCTCTTCTGCAATGTTTATCAGGCCTTGAATGGAATGTCACAGATGTTTAAGAACTGAGCACTCAATAGACTTATTCTCAGCTCTTTCACCAGCTGTGGATGTCTAAAAGGGCCATTTAAATTTCTGTAGCATTTGCATTGAGTTTAGATCAATTTAGGAAGTAGTGTCTTCATAATGGTGTTAAAATCTCCCAATAATTAGACAAAATATTTTCAACTTATTTAGGCACTCATTAATACTTTAAGTAATATTTTGTAATTTTCAGAGTAATTGCTCTATGTTAAAGTTGTTTCACACAGTTGTATGGATTTATTTATTTTGTATTCAGATTATTACTATCATTCAGAGATACATATTTATCGTGTGTTTGGCAAATATTGCAATCTTACAGAATGTACTATGAATGCTGATAGATTTTGATGCAGTATCTGCATCTCTTAAGGTGATCATGTGAGACTACATTTTCTCTCCTGTCATTTTTTTTAATGTAACGAGCTATCTTCCTTGACTTCCGATTAACCTTATTGTGCATAGTACATAATTCCATTAGTTTGCTGCTGACTTTGGTATATTATTGGTTTTTTTAAAGATTTTTGAACCTTTATTAGAACTGACAATGGTGTACAGCTTTTGGGTGATATTTTATCTTACTTTGGTATCCAATTACCAGATGTCCCCAAATAATGAATCAAAGGTGTTCAATGTTCTATTTTCTGTTAATATCATGAAAACATTAGTAGCAATTCTCCTTTGATTGTCTGTTAGTATTCATGAGTCTGACAGATTGTCTGATAGTATTCATGAGTCTGATAGAATGTTTGATAGTATTAAGCTATCTGGTTCCAAATTTTTGTTCTGAGTATTTTGTTTTAATTATTCCTATCAGTTAACTCTCTTTACTTTTAATAAGTGAGTCAGGATTCTGTATTTATTTTTGATTTGGTTTTGGTAGTTGATATTTTTCGAGGAGTTTATTCATCTTTATCTAAATTATCCAATTTACTGATCTATATTTTCCATTGTATTCCACTAACACTATTTTTATTTCTTTATGTTTTATAGTCATTTCCTCATTTTGATTTCTGATTTTTAATAACTTGAATCTCTCTCTCTCTCTCTCTCACTTTCTCAGTCATTGATGAGAAATGTTATAAATTTTATTTATTCTTACTAAGCAACTAACTTTCAATTTGGCTAATTTTCTATGCAATTTATGTTCTCTAACTTCTTCTAACTTTAGGTTATTTTGCCTTTCTTTTGCTGGTTCCTAAAGTTGCAAAGTTATCTTAATGGCTCGTGACTTCTCTCTATTTAATGTGGCACTCACAACCACAAATCTCCCTCTATATATCACTAACATTGGAACCTATTCAAAAGATGTCTTAGTTAGGTTTTCTATTGCTGTGAAGAGACACCATGACCATAGCAGTTCTTATAAAGAAAAACATTTAATTGGGGCTGGCTTACAGGTTCAAAGGTTAGTTAATTGTCATCATGGTGAGAAACAGGACAGCGTCCAGGCAGATCTGGTGCTAGAGAAGAAGCTTTGAGTTCTACATGCAGATTGGAAGGCAGCAGGAAGAGAAAGAAACTGGACCTGGATAGAGCAACTAAAACCTCCAAGGTCACCTTCAGTGACACATTTCCTACAGCAAAGACACTCCAATAAAGCCACACCTCCCAAATAGTGCCACACCTTCTGAGTCATTTTTTTCTCAAACTACCATATTCCATTCCATGGTCCCATAGGCTTGTAGCCATATCATAATGCAAAAACATTCATTCCAAATTCAGAAATTCAAGGCAATTTCTTAAATTCAAAATCAAAATTCTATAAATTCAAAATCAAAAAACAGATCACATAACTTCCAACATATATTGGCACAGGATATACATTACCATTTCAAACACAGAGAAGAGAGCATAGCAAGGAAATACTGGACCAAAGCAACTGAATACCTACTGAACAAAATCCAATCTCTGCATCTCCATGTCTGATGTCAAAATGTTATTCAGATCTCTAATTCCTTTCAGCTCTGTTTATTGGAATACAATTATTTCTCTTGGGCTATTTCTACTCCCTGTTAGCAGCTTTCCTTGGCAGGTGTCCCATGGCTCTGTAATCATCAATATTTTTGGTTAACAAAGGTAATCCAGGCTTCACTTTTACAACTTCATGCAATGACTTTTCCAGACTTCCATTCAGGGACACCTCTGACACATGCCTGGCCTTAGTAGCTTTCCTTAGTTTCCTTTTATCATTGACACTAAATCCAGTACCACATGGTCAAAGCTCTCAAGTTCTGCTGCCTCCTGGGTCTGGACTATATCATCTTCTTCAGTCACATCTTTGCCAGCTTTCTGTATCTGATGGGTTCCCTCACTTTCTAAGCTTGACTGTCCTGACTGGATCTATAGACCCTAGACTGACCTCTAAATCAGAAATCCTCCTGCATCTGCCTCCAGAGTGCTGGAATTAAAAGAGCACACCACTACACCCAGCTCTAAGCTTTTCTTTAATTCATTTTCACAAGTTGCAAGCTTAGTTAGGTGGTATCTTGCCCTGCAGTCACCACTCCCTTTATTACATTTAACATCATGATTTTTTAAAATCTGTTTATCTCCTTGAACACAGTATTTAGCTCCATTCTACTGCCCAGTGCCCCTTTTCTTCTCAAATTATATGTTTTGCAACTTTCCTTTCTCAGCTTGTTCCTTTTCATTATAATATACACAAGTAAGGCAACTAATAATGACACAACACAGTCCACACTAGGCTGTTTTGAAATCTCCTCTGCAAATTCAATTAATCAAAAAAAAAAACCTCTTCAATTTAGCCACAGGCATATTTTTCTTTGGACAATATCAGAAGCATTGTACTAGTCACCAAAATATCACAAGAACAGCCTCTAGGCTACATACCAACATTTTTCTCCTTTGAAACCTCCTGAACTGCGCTTTCACAGTTCAAATCACACTGAACACCACTATCTTTCATGATCCTACTAGTATGGCCATTAAGGCATGCTTGAGGCATTCCAATGTTTTCCTAATTAAAAGTCCCAGTGTCTACATTCTTCCAAACAAAAACATATTCACCTATCATAGCAATACTTCAGTCCCTGGTACCAACTTCTGTCTTAGTTATGGTCTCTATTCTTGTGAAAAGACACAATGACCACTGCAACTCTTGTAAAGGAAAACATTTACTTGGGGCTGGCTTACAGTTTCACAGGTTTAGTTCATGTTGGGAAACATGGCAGCATGCAGGTAGACATGGTGCTGGAGAAGGAGACGAAAGTTCTATATGTGGATCAGCAGCATCAGGAAAGAAAGAGACTGAGCCTGGCTTGAACATCTGAAACCTCAAAAAAATATCTGTAACCCTAAGTTACACACTTCTTCCAAAAAGGTCACAACTACTCAAATGAGGCCACACTTCCCAATAGTTCCAATCCATAAGAGCTTATGGGGCGATTTTCATTCAAGTCACTGCAAATATGTTTGTAGATTGTGTTTTTATGTGTATTTTTCTAAAACTATCTTTATCTTTTATACATTTGTTTCTGTGAATGTGATGTTTTGTTTCATATATTTGTGAAATTTTTATTTTTCCATTTTCATTGATTTCTAGATGCAGTCCACTGTGGTTGGAGTAAATACTTTATTCAATTTTAATAATATATATTGAGATTGTTTATTGACCTCACATATTGTTTATGAACAATGTTCAATATGCACTGTATCTTCTGTTGCTGAGTAGACTGTGGTATAGATTTCTGCTTGTTGAGTTGGTATGAATAGTATTGCATGTGACTATTGTTTCCATGGTGATATCCAAACAGATACTGGAGGTAGAAAATTATGTTTGCAATTATCACTATAAAGGTATTTTTCCATTTAGTTCTGTTAATCTTTTTCTATTTTAGAGTGTTGTTACTTAATTCCTTATGTACATACCTATTATAACTTCTTTATGAATGAATATTTTATTATTATAGAATATCCTCATTTGACTCATAATATTTGTACTAACATCTATTTTATCTGTCTTTTAATCATTATCCACAGGAATTGCTTTTTCTGCCTTTTCTGGCTAGTTTTATGTTGATTTGACACAAGCTAGAGTCATCTGGGAGGTGGGACTATGGATTGAGAAAAATGCCTCCATAAGGTTGTGTTGTAGGAAGCCCTGTAGGGCCTTGTCTTAACTAGCAATTTATGTGGGAGGACCCAGACAACCGTGGGCAGTGCCATTCCTGAGCAGATGATGCTGGCTGCAGTAAGAAAGCAGGTTGGTCAAGCTATGAGGAGCAAGGCCCCAAGTAGTATTTCTTCATGGCCTCTGCCTCAGTTCCTCCCTTCAAGTTTCTGTCCTGTTTGAGCTGTTTTTCCCTATGTGATGGATGATGATAACTATCACAGTATTATAAGCTAAATTAAACCATTTCCTCCACAAGTTGCTTTTGATTAGGTGCTTTGTTATTGCAATAGAAACCCTAACAGACACAGTCCTTTGACTTCATTCTTATTTTTGCATTTTGATCTTAAATAAGTGTCCTTTAAGAGACATATAATTGAATACTAACTTCTTCATACCGCCAATCTCTGCTTTTTAAGTGGAAAGGTTAATCCATTTACATTTAAAATAATTGCTGATTTCCAGTAATATGGCTGATTATATGCTGTCTATGTATAGCCTGAGGAAGGAAGAACCGTGTGTGTGTGTGTGTGTGTGTGTGTGTGTGTGTGTGTGTGTGTGAGAGAGAGAGAGAGAGAGAGAGAGAGAGAGAGAGAGACAGAGACAGAGGCAGAGACAGAGACAGAGACAGAGAGAGAATAGGCTCTATCCCAAAGACAGAAGGAACAGGAGAGGGAGAGGAAGACTGCCAGAATACACACAGGAATGATGGGATGGCTTGAAAATATGGGGAAATAGATATTTGATGTAGCAGAAAGAGGTAAGCTGAGCTGAGAGCTACAGATTCCAGCACAAGAGCTGCTGGCTCTCAGCCCTGGCCCTTCACTGGGCCTTGGGGCACAGTAACTGTGGTGTTTCCTGGAGTGAGTTGTCATCTAGCTGGTCCCAGATGTCACTGAAACCTTCAGTAAGGTATAAGCTGAGTGGGCTGGGTGAAATGGGCCCAGGTCCAGGAGTGTCGTAACACTGACTGCAGAGATTATGGTTGAAGCATGGAGGCTCAAAGCTGCGTGTCAGATGGGAATGGTTACAAGCATGCTGCTATCACTGTGGAGCCTGGAGAATCCGGGGACCCACGGCCATTCAGGCAAGCAATAGCATGGTAGCACAGGATATGAGCTAAATGGCACAGTCTTATGGGTACATGTGACTGTTTTAAGGTACAGACTATGGACCACTGGTCACAAATGCAGCCTCTATCTGAGATAAAAGAGAACACTCCACAGCAAAGGTAAACACAGCTCTCCTACCACCCACCTCCTCCGATTCCCACCCCAAGAGAAGCAGACTGGGGAAGCATGGCTACTCAGCACAGGTGAGAGAGAGCTGCAGCTGGCAGGTGGACACAAGATCCTAAAGAGGCATCCTGTACTCAGAATAGTGACACACCTAACAAAAGATTCATCTGATGTAAATCTTTCTTTCAGTAGGGAGGATGCCCCCGTGTAACATGTGTGGTAGCAGCAAGACTAGCAGCCGTCTTCCCGCTTGCAGATCCAGCTGTGGAAAACAACATAGGGAGCCAGGCAGCTACATCTATCCCGGCTGGGAAGACATGTTGCCTGATGCTGTAGTTTCTACTTCATTTTCTTTCTTGTTTTCTCTTCACTTTAAAAAATAGTTTATGAATTCTGTAAGAGTTTCTTACAATGTATTTTTAACATTCAGTCCTCTAAACTTCTCTCCTTACCCAACTCTCAACCCTCCCATATTTCCCCTACCCAACTTTGAGGTTGCATTTCCCCTTCTATCCCTCACTGATCCAGTTTGTGCTGCCCAGTCCGGGGACTGGGAGCCGCCCTGGAATGTGGTGGACCTACACTGCATCGTTAGACTAAATAAACTGGCCGTCCGTCTCAGCAGCTATCAAGTGCTCATAGCTCAGTAGCTAGTGGTGGGCTTGAGTGCTGCCTCTTTATTGGGACGTTGTCTGACTGGAGCAAGCACACTCTGCATACTGTTGCAGTCACTGTGGGTTTGCATATGAATCTGCTCTGCTGTGTGGAAAATGCTGTGTTCTTGGCATTGTTCTGGAAGAATGGGACCCTAGAGTTTCCTGCTGTGCTGTATTTGACAGTGTCACTTCCATGTTTCTTAAACTTTCAAAAATATTTTTACTAACTCTTTGAGAATTTCAGCAAATGCATTTTGATCATATTTGTCTTCTTCTCCCAACTCCTCCCATATTTACCTCTCCACACGGCATTTGAGTTCGCCCTTCCCTGTATCTACTCCACTTTTATTGCCTAAATACTTTGGGGAATGGAGGCTGCCCTGTAGTGTGGCAGATATACCAGAGATCACACCATTAAAGAAAATTGACTTGTCGTCTCCCAACAGCTACCAAATACTGTCAGTTCCTGTTTCATGCCCCCTTCCCCATGTTGAAAGTTCTGTCTGCTATCAGAATCACTGTGATTTTACATGTGTTCCAGCAAAATACTGCTTCCTGTATGTTATTCACCACCTCTGGCTCTTTCTTCCCCTTTTTCCTCAAGGATTCTTGAGTTTTAGGGGAAGGTATCTGATGTGTACATCCCATTTGAGGCTGAGCACTCCACTGTGTTTTATTTTCTGTATGCTCATTGGCCAGTTGAAGGTCTCTGTGTTAATTGGCAGCTAGCTACTCCATGAAGAGGCTTCTTTGATGAGAGTGAAGCAGTGAACTGATTCATGTTCATAGCAATAATTCATTAGGAAACATTTTAATACTATGTCCATTTAGTGGAATAAAAGTATTGGGTTCTCTCATAGGGCCTAGGCCTATTTAGCCACAGGTTCTTGAACCTGTTAACAGTGCCAGGTATGGGTTCTATTTCATGGAATGGGCTAGATCCAGTCAGAAATTGGTTGGTTACTCCAATAACATTCATGCCACTATGGTGCCAATGAGCATATCGTATCAGGTCTGTCATGAGTTTATGGTTGGGTGAAGGTGATAATTACTTCCCCCAAACCTTGGTATTATGCACAGCACCTGGAAGCTAGCCAGTAGAGATGAGGTTACAGGGGAGAACCATCTTGATTTCTCTATATTCTGAATGTGCTCTATTCAGTAATGGGCTCATCTTCAGTTAGATGTTTTTATGGTTTTTTTTTCACTTTCTTCTTTAATAATGTAAGCATGTAGAGATTACAAACACCCTCAAAGCTTTAGTTTTAGCTCAGTAGTTCTAACATGTTATTTTATAACACCTCATTTTGATTCTATTTTTATTTACTTTTGTAATTTTTTTACCAACTACTTGCAAATATTTTTAGTTTTAGTTTTCAAATGCTCTAAGTTTGCTGGTTTGTATTTTTTTTAGTTATTATGTTCATTACCCATTTTGAATATTTAAATTAAAACCTGTCATTATTTAATAAATAATAATATGCAGTGTTCCAGATTTGAAAAGTGCTATTCTACCTAAAGTTTATTTGCAGTGTAGATCAAATTATCTCTAGCCTTATTAATTTTTTAGTCTACTCAAAATATAATTTGTGTTTACTTCCTCTTGTTCCATTAATTTTTTTTATTTAGCCAGCCTAGAATTTCTATCTCTTCCTGGTGAAATGCATTTTGAATAAATATAGAGTACCAATGCTTATCTCAAGTAATGTTTTTTAACTTCAAAGATTTTATATTTTATTGGTGTAGCTACAGGATATTTTTTAGTTATTGTTTTATAGGCATCTCTTCTTTAGAAGTTTACTGGTTTTGTTCCTGTGTTTTAGGTGCTTTTTTCTCTTTGGTGTGTGCAGTATTTATGTACCCAGCCCTGTGTCAAGCTCATACCTGTTGCACAGGTGACAGTCAGCCTTGGAAGAGAGGCTACAGTGACAAGAGAGGCGAAGGAAGAAATGCCAGTGCTAGGAAACTCTCTAGGTACATGGTCAGGGCTCAGAAGATGTGAACTAAAATGGCAACATAAATTTTGATGGTCAGTTTTATCCTGTGGTAGCCGCATACACAGGTGATTTTCTCTAAGCCTTGTTTGCCTTTGAAACCCCAGGTATCCCACAGGGAGGCCCCTGTGCTAAGGCCATCTGCTAATTGTGAGTAATCAGTGGGCTTGTGAGTCTAGACATCCATCACCCTTGTGAACCCATCTCTTCAGCCTGAAGTTGTGATGCTGTCCGGCAATCACTCTGGTGGAATATTTGTTTACATGGTGAAAATGCATCTTTGCCAGGGCACCTTCTGATTGGTTTAATAAAGAGCTGAATGGCCAATAGCTAGGCAGGAAGAGGTTCGGTGGGACTTCTGAAGAAGAGCAGAGTCACCATCCAGACAAAGAGGAGACAAAGAAGTATAAGATGAAAGAGAGGTAACGCTGTATGACAGAACATAAATTTTAAAATATGGGTTAATTTAAGTTGTAAGAGCTAGTTGAGACAAGCCTAAGCCAAAGGCCAAACTTTGATAATAATAAGTCTCCAGGTCATTATTTGTGGGCTGGTGATCCAAAGATAGTCCGACAAGAAAGCTAAAGGCCAAACTTCCCTAATAATAAGTCTCCAGGTCATTATTTGTGGGCTGGTGGTCCAAAGATAGTCCGACAAGAAAGCTTGCCACAAATCACATAAAATAGGACTTTCCTGTTTCTTAGTATTGTCACCTTGGATCAATTATGGAAAATCTACAGCCATGACCCAAGTGCCTTTTCCGTTCTCTGCCAGCTCCTTCTGGAATTCCAGTGAAATTCTGATGGGATTTTCTTATTTTATATGTCTTAGGTCCTTTTATATGTATCTTCTTATTGATGTTGGTGGCCTCTGGGTAATTTCTTCTGACCAGTCTTCAACTTTGCTAATTTTCATCGGGCTCCAATCTTCTAAGTAACATGGTCATTGGCATTCTAACTTTACTTATTACATAATTTCTCACTATTTTGAACACTTTGATTTTGTTCTTTTAAAAATGTATCTGGAGATATGGCTTAGGCATTAAAGGTGAGGTTCACAACCAGAAATATAAAATTTATCTTTTTGATTAAATGTACTTTTCAATCACATTGAAGTCATAGTCATCACATTTTAAAAGTATATGTTAAAACAAAACATTGTCTCATTTATCTAGTGTTTCCACTGAATTCAATTTTTGTAGATCTGGTTTCTAGATGCACAGATGTTTGTAATCACAGAAGAATTTTATATTTTATAAAACCACTGTATACTCATGAGAGATAGAAGTAAAAATGTAGATAAATTATTACTGTTATCATTAAAATAATTTTGACCTGATAAACACAGGGTCTTGATGACCCTAAGAGAGTCTCCAAACACTCATGAGAGCTACCTCCTGGAAATACCCACTGATGTAGTGGATCACTTATCTCTGGTGCATCTATAATCACCCCGCTTAGGTACCAGCCGTGGAAATATTGAAAAGATACATAGAAGCTTAAATCATTTTTTCAGGGCCTAATTTTCTGTGAAATTATTAAAACAGCAGGCAATTTTCAAAAAAGCTAACTTAGCTGCATAATGTTTTTTCATCTTGACCAATGAGCCACCCTTCCATTTAGCATTTTTGCCACTATGGAGCCTCCTTTTAGAGTCTGCATCATGAGCCCTTTCGTAGCCACAATTTACCTAAATTAAAGAACCATGGAAAACAGGACAGACTGCTCTTCAGTACTTATTTTCCCATAGTTTGACTGTGATGATAAAAGCAAATCATGGAGATCTAAGAATTGGCAAGGTGCATGCGAGAAGGCAACTACCTTAAAGATGGAGCACTACTAATATAGCGATCTTGAGCCCACAGCACCCCAGGGTCAACTCTGAAAGAGCAAGAAATTACATTTGGAAAAAGTCAAAAGTCACAGTGCTTTGAAATAAGATGGTGCTAAAAGAAGAGTTGGAATCTCTTCCCCTCCCAAAGCCCAAGTCAGTGGGCAGTGATAAAAGATGACGCAACCTCACAAAAAGAAATCAACACATCACAATTGGCCCAAGACACCATGTCTCAGAAGCAGTCCAAATTCCACGAGAAGAGAAACACACTTGGTCATTCTACCATCAACAAATTGCCCTAACCACTGCATCAGCCATGGATAAGGAGAAGACAACACAGTGAAGGGCAAAGCCAATAAGCTCCTGGCCATATGTGCTGTGAAGAAGCTCTGACACTGGTGTGACAAAGTCAACATCCTGAAGAGAATAATTGATAGAGGAAAAAAAAGGCACAGATTTCCCTAGCTCTTAATTATGATGCCTTGGAAGTTGCCAACAAAACTGAAACCATGGGAACTAGTGCCACAGGTAATCCTAAATACAACATTTCTCACCATTAAAAAATGAAAAAGAGGGAGCTGGAGAGATGGCTCAGTGGTTAAGAGCACTGACTGCTCTTCCAGAGGACCCTGGTTCAATTCCCAGCATCGACATGGCAGCTCACAACTGTCTGAAGATCCAGTTGCAGGGCATCTGACATATTCACACCAATGCACATTAAATAAAGTTAAATAAACCATAAAAATATTTTTAAAAAATGAAAAAGAGCTACAGGATGCTTAAGCCATTCGCCTTCTCAAGGGACACTCCAGGATGTGAGCAAAGCATGGTGCCTCCTTCGTCTGGAATGGAAGGTGAGAGAAGATGGAGTGTTTAGGCAGAACAGGACGCTGCCTCACCAGGCAACTGCTCCCGGTCTCAATTAACAGATCAGAGGAATGTGTTCTGAAGTGGAGCCTCACCTGTAGCCCGAGAACACTCTGCAACTGGAAAGAGAAGGTTAAGTGCTAGTTTGATATACAGATGCCAGCAAGAGGGGAGCAGGGATGTCTCATTAGATATCAGTGACGAAAACAGATACCATGGATGAGATGCCAGGCTCACATGCCGACTTGTACACATCTCCAGATGAGCACAGACACACACACACATGCACACACACACACACACACACACACACACACACACACACGTGCGCGCACATCTTTATTCCATATAATTATTCTAGGGCTTAAAGATGAATACAAATGCACAAATGTGGGGGAAAACTTTATTGAGTTCAATTAAGTTTTTGATATCCAGCAGAGTATAAGTTAATAGTAGCAATTAATTTCAGTTGTAGAAAATTAAGAACATTATTTTTCTTCCATAACTGCGAAACACATAATGAACAGCTAGATTCCAAGATCACCCAGCTAGAGAAATAGGTAGAAGCCGTGCAGGAATGGGATCTGGCTGCCACTTCCTCAGCACCCTCTTGCTATCATCAGGGCCATATCACAAATGAGGGCCATTATGTGGGCATGTTTACTGCCTAGTCCCACACGGCAAGGCTCTCAGCCAGGGAACATAATTGATGCACACAAGGTTGGAGCTTTTGCCAGCTCACGGAGGAAGGGCCTCTAATTCAGGGGGAAAGGAGCTGGGCCTCTGCCAGTCATCTACCTTTTATGCTTTCATGCAGGCATCACTCAGACCCTGATTCTCACTCTGACAAAACAGGACAAATTAAACTGTCAGAATCAAGGCAGACTCTTTACCGGGGCAGTTAACCAAGTAATGGAGAGGAATGTTATTGCTCAAAGCATTTGCCTAGTCTCTATTGCCCAAGCTTCCTCCAAGCTGCTATTCTTCCCTCTAGCTCCTAGCAATGGGGGACAACTGCTGCAGGTCTCACTGTCACAGGCTCATCACGCTGGGGCCAGGCCATACAGAAGTGTCTCCTGGGCGATCAAACAGAACAGCTTCAGGGAGAGTGAAGAGCAGGAGAGAAGCTGCCACTTCGCGTTCTCACCTTGCTGTGTGACCTTGGGCAATCTGCCAGCCTACTGTGTTCCTTTCCTTATTACATGCTGCCTGGAATCCCATCATTACTGTCCCTCCTGGGTCAAGGCTCTATGCCCCATTAAAATGGAAAGTGTAGTTGGGAGAACTGCTTTGGTCATTAGCTCTGGACAATTAGTTCATCAGTTAGATTTGCTTTAGACCTCTTTCAGCTTGGTGAGGCATTAGCAGGTAGACAGGTTAAGGAGGACGCTTTGCTTCAGAGTTGGGTGGGTACACAGAAGAGCCAAGTGAGTCATTACAGATGCTGGACAGGCCAATATGAAAGGTACAACGAAGGCGTCACATTTATGCCCCCAAGTGCTTATCACTCATAAATGGTCTAGGGAATTTTGCTGGATTTCCTCCACTCTTGGGGTAGCCCCTCCACTTAGAAACTACCTAAAAGCTCCAGATATTATGTAGAAGAGGTTCCTATCCCAGCCCCATGCTCTGATCTACTGATGGATGGGTTTTGTGGGTGTCAGTGAGAGACACCATGTCCCCAGATCTTCTCTTTTTCCAAATAGGTAATGCCCAGTTCTTCATCTGCACCGTGCAAACCGAGCAGAGCTTCATCTCCCTGACAGCAGCCTCTGTCTGATGCTAGGCCCCAAAGAGGCCTCCGATTTTTTGTTTGTTTGTTTTTGTTTTTGTTTTCCAAGACTGGGTTGCTCTGTAGCTTTGCAGCCTGTCCTGGAACTAGCTCTTGTAGACCAGGTTGGCCCCAAACTCATAGAGATCCACCTGCCTCTCTCCCGAGTGCTGGGATTAAAGGCGTGCGCCACCACCACCCAGTTTCAGTCTTAATTGTTGAGGTGAGAAGATTTGTGGAAAACTTCACAAAACACAAAAATGCTGGAAAATGGCCTAAAATTTCTATCTTTGTAACCTTCCCAAGTCTTATACATTTTTCTCTGCTCCCTTCCCTTCCTCTTCCCTCCTCTCCAACCCTCTCCCATGGTCCCCATGCTCCAAGTTTACTCAGGAGATCTTGTCTTTTTCTACTTCTCCTGTAGATTAGATCCATGTATGTCTCTCTTAGGGTCCTCATTATTGTCTAGGTTCTCTGAGATTGTGAATTGTAGGCTGGTTTTCTTTGTTTTATGTCTAAAAGCCATTTAAGAATGAGTACATATGATGTTTGTCTTTCTGGGTCTGAGTTACCTCACTCAGTATGATGTTTTTGAGATCCATCCATTTGCCTGCAAATCTCAAGATGTCATTATTTTTTCTTCTGTGTAGTAATCCATTGTGTAAATGTATCACATTTTCCTTATAAATTCTTCAGTCGAGGGGCATTTAGGTTGTTTCCAGGTTCTGGCTATGACAAACAATGCTGCTATGAACATAGTTGAGCATTGTCCTTGTGGTACTATTTATTGAGCGTCCTTTGGGTATATACCCAAAAGTGGTATTGCTGGGTCTTGAGGAAGGTTGTTTCATAATTTTCCAGAACATTTACATTTTAAGATGGGAATTTGTTCAGTGTTCAACATTTGGGCTTTTAAGACAGCTCATCCTGAATTTTCCTTTAGTCCTTTATTTCTAGCTAATCTAGGAGCTCAGATTTGATCCAGCATCTGAGACAGGGGTATGCAGGAAATTTTATTCATGAGTTTTTCACAATCAAATTAAAAAACAAGTGAATTCAAGGGAACCTTTTACGGCCTATCGTTCCGTGTTTGATGGGAATGTTCTTCATACCACATCTAGCAAAGTCCCACTCATCCTTAAGACACAATGTTCATGGGGACTCTATGAAACTTGCTGGTCCACACAGTTTCTCTTCTAGACAAGCTGATCAGCCACCTCTTATATGGACAAATATCATGCAATCTGGTATTCGTCATCATACATGCCTCTGCTGAGTACTAAAATTTGAGAAAGTTGAAGACAAGAATGAACTCTTCTTCCTGTATACCTAATGTGTGTGTGTGTGTGTGTGTGTGTGTGTGTGTGTGTGTGTGTCTTGCTCTGTGAAACCAAGTAGTCAGTGTAAGGATTCTGAGAGAACAAGACCACCAGAGCCTCCCTGGGACCAAAGAGCAAAGCTTCCTTGAGGCACAAGCTGCTGGGCTATCTCCAAAAGAAGGAAGGGCAGCCCCAGCAAAAGGGAGTTTGGATATTTTATAGTGTGATTTAAGTTTGGTGGGAGAGTGGCGGGAGAGCATGGGGGTCGGGAAGAAATGCTGCAAGCAAAATTCTTAGGAAGAGCTTCTGGTATTTGCGATACTGGTATGCTGCGCTCAGGCTGCTCTGCAGAGATAAGGGTCAGGCGACTTCTCAGAAGTGCACAACATTTCATTTCCAGTTTCCTAACGGGGCTGGTTGCCATGTGGGTCATCCATTTTGGTGTCTTAATTGACTCCACCTTGGCCAGGAACTTGAGCCAGCATAACAGTCCCTAAGTAACAGCTATGATCTGATGAGTGTTGAATGAAGGCATGGGAAGCAGAGTCCTCCAGGGAAATGACAGAACGTCATGGGGACATGATGGAAGGGATGGATAGAAGTAACATTTGGACTGCCAGGGCTGTCCCATACAGGAGAATGACATCAAAGAGAAAGGAAGGGAGACATAAAAGATCAGAAATGCAAGCTTGTCTCTCTAATTTCCTGGTGCCCTAGATTCAAATGTCCTATGGGGGGCACTGGGAAGACAAATCAGCACCCATATAAAAGTTAGGCATAGCCACATGTGCTTGTAAGCCTGGTGTTGGGGATGTAGAGAAAGAAGGACCCCAGAAGTGCCTTGGCCAGCCAGTCTGCAGAAGTGGTGGATTAAATTCAGTAAAAGACCCTGTCTTAAGACAGTAGGTGAAGAATGATAGATGAAGACACTCAGCGTTCTATGTTAGCCTGCATATGAGCACCTGCACATCTGTGTGCACACATTACATATAATAACATGTATCACAAAAATAGAAGCAGAATAAATAATTGCATAATTCCAGAATGCTGCTGATTCATGCTGAGAAAAAAAACAGTTATTTTAAATCACAAACAGGTGAATTCTCTTCCAGAACGTAAGTGTCTGGGAACCAGGGCTGCCCAAAGAGACACTCAGAGTTTCAAATATAAAACAAGTGCACGGTGGCCCCAAAGCAAACTCTGGGAATGAGTCTGTATGTCTGAAGCACCTAAACACACTGTAGGTCTCTGAACATTAACTGAAATCTTGCCTGGTCAAAGGTCACCAAATACTGGGCTTCTTCTGTTTCCTCCGCAGCCCTGTTCTCTTCCCGAGGTTTGGAAGTGTGGCCCCCTTTGAAGCAGGTGGCTGACTAGACATTAGATGCGCTGTATCAAAGCATAAGGGATCTAAGAGATGAGACTCAGGTTCCTCCACTTCAGTCCCTGCTCTGGGTCTTTGGGTGGGTGGTAAGGGGACGACAGTGGTGACTTCTGAGAAAGAGGCTGAGTGACTGGTAATCAGGTTGAAATGAACCCTCTATACTCTCAGGTTTTATTATATTTTGAAGTATGAAGTCTAATTTTATAGACATATTCTTTTCAAGTAGGTCACATACTGTTACTAGTAGCAAGGAAATAATTGTTATCAAATTTTCTCAAGCCCCACCCCTGCCTTTTCCAGTGTAGCTTGGTCCTTGGCACCTAGCTAAGGGTGGTAAGGAAATGAAGAAAGGACACGCACACAGACTCATGTAGAGAAAAGCTGGGGTTCGGTGGGGTATACATCCCCTGATGGAGTCACCCCTACTGTCACCACAACGTGCAGCCTGGGGCAGGAGGACTTAGCTAGTCTGTCGGAGGTCTCTGTAGGTGAGCAGTCTCAGGATATAAACATCTTGAAGAAGAAAGCTGCCCTTGATAGATTTTGTACACTCTGGTCAATTGTTCCTCAAAACCAGTTCTTGGACCAGAAGGAGGCTTTGCTTTTCTGAGCCTGTTTCCCATGGTCTGAGGCCCATGGTCCTTGGGTCATGCCACTCAGGGCTCCATCCACTCTTTGTATTCACTTAAGGCTTTCTCCACTCCCCACACACCTGACCAATGTCGGCCGTCAGCCCTTACCCCCACCACAGGTGACACCTGCAGCTCGGACAGCCTCACTGCTTTTAGAATGTAATGAAATATATGTCTGGATCGTGTAGTCTGTGGGCTTTTACTTTTCCATCGGGCATCTTTAAAACATCACAGTGTTCACAGCATCCAGCATTGCTGGTCGACTGCAAACTCTGTGTTGTCCTTCTGGGGTGGTGGCCCAGTGTATGGCACTGTAACAAGTGCCTTCTCCCTGCTACTGCTGCTGGAGTCTTGCATCTGTTCCAGGTTAGGGCTGTTCTGAGCCACAAGCATTCCCAGTCACATTTTCTGAGACACTGTTTTCGTGATTTCTAATTTGAGTTTTGTATGCCTTGCATAAATTATGCTTGCAAAAGTTGTAAAGATATTATCCAGGCCCTTTAACTCACTATGTAAACCAGGCTGAGCTTGAACTCATGGAGATGCTCAGGATTTTTTATAATTCAGGTTCAAAACTTGGCTCCTTAGATGCCGGCAAGGAAGAAGAAAACCAAAACTAAAACCAAAACCAAAATCAAAACAAACAAAGAATTACAATAGCATACAAATATATAAAGTTTGTCAACACTTTATTAATCCTCACTAAGCCAATATTTTGGAAGGAAAATAAGAATCCAGCAAAATATGTAGAGCCGTGGGTAGGCTCATTGCTCGTATTACAGGCTTATGGGAGCAGAAACTGAGATGGGAGGTAAAGATTTCTCTCAAAGTCATGGAGCTAGCTAGTGCAGATACAAGGCTGACACAGAGTGCATGCACCCAGCCTCCAACAGCACCATGATTAGACAGGCTGGGAGCTCAGGGGCTCATCAGGCAAGGGAGAGAGGAGCTGAAATCACGGCAGCTAGTGCAGCTCAGCAACCGGGGCTGTCATTTCCCTCCCTTCACGTCCTAATTAATCAAATCCTATTGAACATGAAAGAGAGTGAGATTGGATTTTTAATAACATGAATGAAAGAAATCAGTTCCCATCTGGAGCCTGGAGAACTCTCCTGTGGAAGCCAACGGGGAACACTTCCGTGCGACCTGCAAGGTAATTTCCTAATTTCCCAAGGATGCTAGAAGACTTGGCTATGTCAAGACCAATCCAGATCCACAAGCCTTTGAGAACAGCAGAACAAGCAGGGTCAAAGATCTACAGCAAAGGTAGACCAACTTTTGTTTTGTAAAGACCTAGTTATGAAATGATACGATCTCTTCCCCCTCTACTTAACTGAGCCAATGTAGCCAAAAAAGGCATAGTCCACATGTGAGTGAACAAGTCTAACAATGGATAGAAAAAGCTTTAGTGTAGAAATTAAAATTTGAGTTTCTTATAATTTCCATATACTCAGAGCTGTATTTCTTCTTTTTATTACTTTTTAGTCAATGAAACATTTAAGATCTGTCCTTAATTTGAAAGTCACACAAAGAAACTGCAGAAAGCAGAGATTTGAGTTCCAATCTTGTCTCTACCATTAGTTATTTCTGTGACTGTACATTTTAAAAAATTATATTGATTGACTGACATGATTGATTGGCTGACATGACTGATTGATTGACTGACTAATTTGAGGAAGGCACACACATACCTCGGTGTATCTGTGCAGTTAGAGGACGACTTGCAGGAGTCAGCTCTCTCCTTCCACCAGGTGGGATCTGGGGTGGAGCTCGAGTTACCAAGCTTTCAGATAAGGCCTTTGCCAACTGAGTCAATCATGCCGGCCCATCTATGGCTTTGGATAAATGTTTAAATAATCCCAGCTTCAGTTCCTTTCTATGGGGGCAGGAACATCAGGTGCTATGCATTTAGAACCTCCTTTGTAGACAGGATGGAGCTGTGTGCTTTACATGTTTGCCTCAAAGTCATCCTCATAATGAGCACAGGAGGCTAAGAGGCTCAGAGTGTAGGCCAGGGAAAAATTGGGTAAGCAATAGGGATGCAGCCCTAACTTCAGTCTTCAGTGCAGCCAAGAGAAAGAAAACCAGAAGATGAAATAGCAGTGTTTCTTTCTTGGGGTAGCTACAGTGATGAAGAGAGTCTGTGGCCTTGCCTGGCCTTCACTGTTCCTTGGAGCTGATGCTTCTGCTGTTGACTGTGGTGGCTCAGGGGGTATGATGGCTCAAGGGATCTTGTCTGGTTACAGGGCCTGTCCTACTCATCTGGCTTACTTCCTGATGAAGATAAGTGGAAGTCACCTGGAAAGATGAACCTTGTAAGCCAGAGTAAGCCAGACTTTCTGAGGAACCAAGTTGATATTGTCTGTCCTCTGTGACACTCCTAGTTCTGTTCTCTCGTTTCTGAAGTGAGCACCAGCTTCCCCCTTCTCCACAGGACACTGCTTTCTCTCTCTCTACTAACTAACGACTCCATGATGGCCCCAATACCCAATTGTTCCTCTGGCCCTGTGGTTAGGCTCAGCTCCTCTCCTGTCTGCACTCGCTATTGACTTCTGGTGTCGCTGCTGAGTGTGGACTCCAGGCTCCATGTTGCACAGACAATACACTGCTGTCCCCAAATTGAGTGCAGTCCCTCAAATACATCTAGAAAATATGGATTCTCTGCTCCTCAGTTTCTTTTCCAGTCGTAATATGGAAAGTGAAGTTTCATTGCTCGGAGCCTCTGGGCAGACTAGAGCAGTTATGAAGGGAAAGCCTGGCCCCCGGGACCCTTCTTCATGGATTTAAATCACCTTTTCTCTGGGTCCAGCAGCTACAGGTTATTCACCCTATCTGTGTAATAGTTTCTTCAGCTACAAAGTGAGGTCTTGTAGAGTTTGGATGACAATTATATTAATTCTTCCAACTCAGGTACTTTCAGTGACACCTAAGCCTTGGTGACAACTTAGGTGCCAGGTGTTATGATTGTCGTTAATGTTGTCCACATCTCTGCACCCCAGACCACCCCATCACCAGAGTGTGAAGGTGCATTGTCTTATGGGAGCAGCTCTCAGCCCACACTCAAAACTTCTCTGGATAACAATGACCATATCCTTGCATGGTCACCTGCCAGGAAAGTCTCTGCTATCTGAATGAGAAGGAATGACTGGACAGTTCTGAACCTTCTTTCCAATACAACATTACCTTTTAATAGCACCTGTGTCTCCAGGACTGTGAAAAACTCAGAACCACTGAAACATGCCAGCTCCGCCTGTTTGGGTTGAGCAATGTTATCATGCATCCTCCCTACCGGGAAAGCTATGGTTGTTAGTTTAGCATTCGGTATGACCCCAGGATTGTGGAAAACACCTCAGTTGCCATCTATCTTTAGTCTCTTTATATGCTAGATTCTTAGTTTGTACTTCACAACATCGATGGTTTTAACAGTACAGGTAGATGTTGTGTGAACTGTCCCTCAATTAAGAGTTCCATTGTACTTCCTGCTCATTAGACTCAGGTGACAGACTTTAAAGAGCTATACCAGGAGGTCTCTCTGCACTATCACTGTGATGTTACCATCGGGCTTTTCTGCTGTCATAACATTTCCCATTTACTATGAACAAGAATTATGAAATTACATGACCACTTGGTACTCAAACTTTCACTCTCAGCTATTGGCATACAAAATCAAAGCTAGAAATGTCTCTAAGTTCTGACTTGGCATTATTCCTTCTGTATTCATTATTTGACTTATCTACAATATGAAAGAATTTTCCATTGTCTTCTATTTATTTATTTTCGTCAGTATATGGACATTGATTCTTCTTTTTTGAACAGATTATAATTTGCCACTATCATTTAATTTGGGGCACAGATTACTAATTGTTCAGGGAGAGCCCCCACAACTTGGCTCCAGTTCCTTTTGAAATGCTTCTCAGCATCCTTTGGGTAGTTCTTTACTTTGTGGCCCAAGAGGGGCTCAGACCTGCTTTGTGATGTTTTGCATAGTCCTGGGATCATCCAGTGCTACACAGCCACGCGGATAAGGACAAGCGTGAGGAAAGAGCCGTAGGTGTAAACATGACTGCTAAAACATAGGCCTATTCTGGGGCTATTGGGTCTAATTGACCTCTGGAGAGCTGTCACTGATCTCAATTGGAGACCATCCAGGTGCGTAGGGAATTGGAAGTCATCATAAAGATAGAGATGGGGCAGCTACTTCTAACATTTAGTAGGTGAAGTCAGGAATGACAAATTGCTTGCAATGCACAGAACATCTAAGCTAACAAAAAAAATGCCCCACAGATAGCACCCCTGCTAATAAATGGTGCCAGGCCCTAGACTGTCGCTGGAATTCGTCTTTCTAATGCTTTATTCTCACGAGAACTGATTTCATTCTTTTCACCTTATCCATTGACTCAACCACTATTTTTCCTTCTATCTGGTATCAAAAGAATTAGGTTAATGACCATGTAGTCTGTCTAGGCAATGAGAGGTCATCACTGTAGATCTAGTATAACAAAGCCTCTATTTATTATTCACCCATTGCTTTTCAGAAGACCCTGTTTACAGATTGCCTAGGAGCCCAAGACTTCTGGCCAGACATACTCTCTCATCATAGAGTATGCAGACAATAATCTACCTTGTGCTTGGCTCTGCTCATTGCACCAGCATTGTAACAAGCATCTAAGACTTATATGCTCATCAATGTACTAAGTACCCTTTACATGCATTATCTCCTTAACCTCTGGGGCATTTATAAATCAAGTAGTTTTATTGCCCATTCATACAAAGGGTGTAGGATTTGGGGAAGCCAACACCATGCAGATCTACTGTGACAGAGTCAGAATTCCACAGACAAATGCCACTCTCTCTGCATATTCAGCTTGCCCCTGTGAGGGCATTTCTGATAAGATAAAAAATATAAAATTAAATAGCTAGTGTCTCAAAAGTGTTAAACCTTTACCACAGAGGGATAAATCACAGAACTGAATTAGGCTTTGAAGCCCTGTGAAGTCACTGCAGCTAAGCCAAATTGTATCCTATGGTTTGCTAGTGGCTTAAACTGTGGTCAAAATTAATTGGGCAAAGGTTTACTGTAGTCTTGAGGGAAATGGACAGTGAGATGTCCCCTGATAAAAAACATTGATTCTGTGCAGCTCTTCTACAGCACGCCAGTACATGAATGTGCTCAGCAATATCACTACAGGGAGTAAATTGGGGGCTCTTATAAGCCTTCACAGAGACCAGAAGTATGATGACCAAGGCCCAGGCTACATGGCCAACACCTGTGTGGCAAGCCTTATGACATGGTACTCCCTATCATCCTGTAGCATTTTTAGTGCTTTGAATTTTGAGCTGACAGTTATTTGCTAAGGCCACCCCTAGAATGACTCCATCCCTTCCTGCCTTATCTCCTGGTACATATTTGGTCCTTTTTATTCCCTTATATTGAAAATAGATTTTTTTCTCGTATATCCTGATTATGGTCTCCCCTCCCTATACTCCTCCCAGGTCCTCCTCACCTTCCTTCCCATCCAGATCTACCCCTTTCTGTCTCTCTTTAGAAGACAAAGAAGCTTCTAGGAAATACAACTAATATAACACAAAACTAATGCATCAGAATAGAATAAAACAAACAAACAGAAGTGAAAGAGCCCAAGAAACAACTATAGCTGCAGATACCCACTCGTTCATATACTCAGGAATCCCCATAAATCACTAAACAGGAAGCCAGAATACACACACACACACACACACACACACACACACACACACACAGGACCTGTGGAACAAAAAGAGAGAATAAACTTTATATATAATAAGATAATTTTTTAAAAGCCTTGACACAGCATTCTGAGACAAGGAGCCTACAAAGCTGCCATTGGCTTTGTTTTCTGTCGGCGTCCACTGCCGGGCATGTGGCCCTACCTTTAAGAGTTGTTTGTTTTCCCAGAGAGACTCCCTTGAAGGAAACTAATTTTTATTTGTAAGTGGCTATCAATTGGAGATAGCTTCTGGGTTAGGGATGGGGGTGTGTGTCCACATCTCCTTTTAGCTCTAGGACCCCATCTGGTGCAGACCTGTGCAGACCCTGTGCATGCCGCCTCCGTCTCTGTGAGTTCATGTGTGCATCCATCCTGTTGATTTACAAGGCCTTGATTCTTTGGTGTTCTCCTTCTCTCGTTAGTGCTGAGTGTTTGGAGGTCTCTTACTCTCTGCATATTGTGATGGAGTAGGATTGACAGAAAAACACAGCATCTCAGGATCAACTTTGTCTTCACCAGCTCACTAGAGTATTTTCCAATTGGGTGGAAATGACTGGACTTCTGCACCCATAGTTCACGTAGTTCTTGGCAGAGGTTGTGAACTGCATCATCTCAACCAGAAACCCAAGGTGAAACTCCAGGGGCCGAAGAGCTAAAAGACACCACCAAACCATGTAGTTCACAACTGCATAGTTCTTTGAGGAGGGATCTGGATGGGCTACCATGTGCATATCAGGATCACCTCCCTATGGGCAGAGGCCATAAGGTGACATGGCAGTCAGCACAACTGCAATGGAAGTGTCCCCTCTATCACTTGAGTTCCCAAACACCCCAGACCATGCATGCAGTCTCCTTACCCAAAAAACAGAATTTCATCAAAAGGAAGCTAATTGTTCTTTGCCTGTAGCCACCCTCGGTCAGCCTGAAAGCAGCTATGCTGTGACTGCACAGCACTGTCCTCAATATATCCCCTTCTAGTGGAAAGGAGCAGGAGTAACAAGGTCATGCCTTATCTTAAGGGATCATTTGCTCTTACTAACTCAGTGTTTGCACACACTAGCATCCAGCAGGAGCAACCAACAACCCAGACAGGCTGTCAACCTCACTTAATGAGATAGGTGCTTTCTGCACACAAGAAATATAAAGAAAATAAATTTGAGGAGGAATAGTGTTTTCTTCAATTAAATATGAGATTTTTGTATGTTGGAAGGCATTTCTAGTAGGGACAAGGCACCACTGGTATCATTTGTGACTTGGTGAGATGATTTGAAAAAAATCTCAGGAACAAAGATTCCTAAGAAGAACCTGCTCTAATGATAATGGATGTGATGATTTCTTTCCTAATTGAGCAGTAATGACTGAGGTGCGGGCTACTTCCTGGGATTAATAAAGAGCCAAAGAGTTGACAGTTTAGGCCATTAAGTTTAGCTGGTACCTCATCTTGGTGAAGGGCACAATGCTACACTCATGTTACTATGGTAAGGATAAGCCTAGAACAGTGAGTCAAGAATTTATTTTTGAGAAATAAATTTATGTGGCAATTAGGTACCTGACATGAAGTCGGGCAAGGCAAAATCTTTCATGAAACAAACAGTAACGTGAATTCTTCAATTCCTGTTCTGTTCAAGTATTTGATTGTCAGAAAAAGGTGAAAGGAAAAGGGACAATTGGCAATACAAAAAATAGTTTCCAGAATAGCCACATGCAAATAAGCTATTATGACTTACTGCCTCCCACTCTTCACTCCAGACTTAGCACAGGTACTCAAGGACAAGGGTTGACCCCAGAGCACTACACATTCTGGAGATATGCCACTGCTACTGTTTTCTGGGGTCTCTCCAGGAAAATCAGAGTGCTTCTCACAAGAGCACTGCAGTTGAGTGAAAAGAATAATCTGTTATCAGAAATGTCAGAAAGCTTGATGCACACCTTAGCAAGGCATAATCTCTGTCGCTCCAAAGACTCAATCTGCAGAGATCTTAGAGTACAGGGAACATATTTTTATAATTCTGGTTGAGGATCAAAATTTCAAATCACTCTCTGCCTTCTAGCACCTAGATTCTGTAATCATTATTTCAATCTACAGTGAAGGAAATGGTTGATGTGGCTTAATCTGCCCTGTGAAATCGCCTATGCAGTAATCAAGTACTAACGTACCCATTCATTCAATCACATTTTACAAAGCTGTTACAGTGTAATGTCATGATTCTGGGGCCTGAAGATGTGGAGCTGAATAAAATATAACCTCTGCTGCCATGCAGGAGAGTGGAGTCTGAAATATTAAGAAAAAATGCATTAAAGACACAGGTACTAATAAAGGAGGATGGGAAAAGCACAGAGTGAGGGGATAATCTTGCCAGGCTCAGTGGGCAGAGAGAAAAGTAACCTTGATTTCTATAGAAGATGCTCTCAGACAGCATTCACAAAAAGCTTTCCAGGCCAACAGAGGAGGGGAAAGAAGGGTGTGTTAAAGTGAATAGCTGGGCATGCTGGGAACATGAAGGGGAACCAATGGCCACTCTCATCAGCGTCTGGGAGTGCTGATGCTCCCATTCTTCCAGCAAACACCCTTACTAATCAAATGTATGACTGGCAGCATGGTCCTTAAAGAGCCTGCCCCTTTCGGCTCCTACTTCTTGCCTTATGAGAGTGAGAGATGTTTACTCCCAAACTGGTTTCTGCCAGTCATACTCATTATTAAAAGTGTGCAATTTACCTAACATTAAAGAGCTGCTGTTTCTGTGAAAATTAAGATAGATGCTTTGCAAAGTCTTGACATTTTTTAGTGAGTCACTAAAAAAGCTGCAGTAGAATTAAGCTCAAGGGATCCAGCTATAAAAGATGAAGGAGGATTATAAAAATCCCTCCAATAAAATTCTGCATCAGATTGCTTTGCTGGTATCTCAACTCCTTACTCTAATTTAAAGAAACCAAAATTGGAAATCGTAAAATATACATTATGGGTATGTTTTATGCAAAAATGAAGAGGAATAAAATTCAATAAAAGTCCTGGCCTTACACTAAAGAAATGACAAACAAATGTACGTTTGTATTTTGTATTAATATGCTTAAGGCAGATTGTGTATATGCCTCATTTCTTTAACCAACATTTTCATCAATTAACCAGATGCTAGCATTAGTGTGCTGGCTGAAAGGTTTCTGTAATAAAATAAAATTACAGTGGTATGAGAAAAGATCTAACTGAAGGAGGCTAGAGGCTTCCAGAAGCCAGTGTAGGGCATTTGGAATTTATTCTGCAAATTGGGAGTGGAAAACCACAGCGTGCCAGCCAAATGCAGCCTGCAGCTGCTTTTCAGAGTCTTTGGGACCCAGCCATATCCACCCAGTCTACACTTATCTGTAGCTGCTTCCAAAGGACAGCAGCAGAATTGAATAATTGTTACAGATATTATATGCAGGTGTTCAGAAAAGGTTAGTGCACATTTTTATGAAAGCATGAACTCCTACCCTTCTGCATAGACAATTCTTCCAATAAAAACCTCAGCCATTTGGGACCAAACCCTCCCTGCTGCCTTGTCCCCAGCACCAGGAAAGAATGATAAATACAAAGGTAGAAACCTCATCTCTTGTGAACACGTAGAAAAATGATAATTCTAATACCATTAGAAATCTCTAAATTCTATTATATGCAAACTCCATGATGTCCAAGGTACGAGTTTGATTTTCATGGGAGAAGAATTTTTAAAGCTGAGCCTACCCCACCCACGATGGCCAGCCACCTACAGAGTTGAAAGAGGTAGAAGGACAGCATCCATCATCCTGTAAGCATTGAGTCCCAATCTGCAGTGTGTCACACTAGGACAAATGCGGCTGTCTGCAGAGTAGGTATTGGAACACCCACCTGGAGTTAGCACCCAGCTCCCAAGCAACAAAGCACCCAAGGAGAAATTCAAAGCCTATAGCTGACTAAGGAAGACTTCACAGACAACAAACTCAGGCTTGCTAAACTCCTGAATAGATTAATTCAGCATTTCACTTAAATGTCTTTGGAGAAATGTGCTCATTTTCAATATATACTTTATTATAAACAGTTGTAAAAAATCACACATCAAAATGATTAGGCCTCATGTCTACACATATTAATAAATGTATATTCCATTAGCATAGCCATTCTGAAGCCGTAGAACTTCACATTGGAGTTTATACTTTCGCTATCAAATATATTTTAACCACAACAGGAAAGAAAAATTGGAGACAGAGAACTAGATATTCTCTTTCATAACTCATATTCATTATCTGGATTCAGTCCTTCTTCATCTCCTAATATTTACCTTTCATGTTCTTTTTTGAACATGTTATAGTGTGTCCAGTTTTAAGTGCAAATACTATATTTACCTCTCATATTCGTGTGTGTGTTTGTGTGTATTTCTCTTTTCAGAACAACTTCACACATGTTTACTTGGATTTTCTTTTAGAGGCAAGAACTTTCACTGGCTTGATGCTCACAGATTCAGCTAGGCTGGTGGCCAGTAAACCCCAGGAATCTGCCTACTTTCTGCCTCCCCAGCATGGGTATTGCAACACATACAGCATCGTGCTTGACTTTTTTGTAGGTTCTAGGGTTGGAACTCAGGTCCACATGCTTCCCCAGCAAGCCCTTTACAATAGGAGCATCATATCAGGCCACTGCATTCCTTTATACACCAGTCCATGTCTGTCACTCAATGACAATGTACGAGTCTCAAAAAGAAACTGGAGTTCATTGTTAAAAGAGCCAAAGCAACCAAGAGAATCAGATAGAGAGAGGAGGCCAGTGCTTAGATAAGACCTTAAAAATCTATCATAAAGGAAGAAAATACCTTATAACAGGTATTATAAAAGATGATGTACAGATAGAAATTACACTCAGAAAAATGTTCAACTTCATTAATTCAAGAAATGCAAACGCAAGCCATGATAAGATACTATTCCCTATTAACAGAACAGCAGAAAAAAAAACATCCTGACAGTATCAGGTGTGACAAGGACATAGAGCCATGGTGTCTCCTATGTTTTTGGTGGGAAAACATAGATGTTACACCAATGTTAGAATACATTTGGACTGTTATTTTATGGTGAGACCTATACTTACCCTGTGTTCCAACAATTTCGGTTCCTTCCTCACTAGAAGAAGGAAAGTGGATATCCACATAAAGCCTGTGCAATTTTTTATCAGTTTTGTCTGAAATAGTTAAAAAATGGAAATAAGCCAGAAATCTTCCAGTGCGTTAATGGATAAACAGACAATGCTTCCACGCCTTTTAACACTGTTCAGAAGGAGAAAAGAAGAAACGAACCATATGTGATTTGGCTGAATTCCAAAGGTATCATGCTGTTTAAAAACAGAAGTTAATATCTAATAAATAGAGACTAACCTTCTACTTACATAAATTCAGAAAATAATAACTATTAGAAGGAACAGACCAGTGCTTTTTAGGGAATAGAGGTGAGTAGAGTGTAGCTAACATGTGGGGAATTCTGCTCAGCTATGAAACATTCCTGCATCTTAACGGTGGGGTTAATGTTGTAAGCACATGTGAAGCTAAATACATAGGCATCGAGAAGAGGGAAGAGAAGGGCTGGAGAGAAAGATCAGCAGCTGGAAGCACTTGCTGTTCTTGTGAAGATCCGTGAAGATCCGTGAAGATCCGAGTTCAGTTCCCAGCACCAATTGTCACTCCAGCTCCAGAGAACCCCATTCTTTCTTCTGGCCTCCACAAGCACCCACACGTACTTGCACGTGCACGCGCGCACACACACACACACACACACACACACACACACACACACACACACACACACACACACACCAGGGGAGGAAGGTGGCTAGAGAGAGAGGGAGAGAGGGACAAAGAAGGAGAGGGAGAGAGAGAGGAACAGAGAGCCATACCAATAAAGAATACATAAACAAATGCTTTTAAAAACTGGCAATACACAAAATAGACAGTGTGCTTTAGTCCATAGCCTTTTATCAACATCAGTTTCCACATTTTCATCTTTATAGTAAGCTTGCCAGAGTCAAGATACATGCTGCGCTATTTTCCCAACTTCCTTTAAATTTACATGTATGTTAATGTATCTGTGTGCATGTGCACACATGTGAAGATGGGAAGAAGCTGAAACAGTATGTTCACTGCCCCTGAGCAGCAGTTACGGGCAGCTGTGAGTCACGTGATGTGGGTGCTGGAAATCAAACTAGGGTTCTCTGCAAGAGTGATACCAGCTCTTAGCCACTGAGCCATCTCTCAAGCCCCAAATGACTTTAAAACACAAACCATTTAATATCTAGTAAACAAACATGATCAATAGAGGGAACCATTCTAGGGGAGAGGGACGTCAGGTAGCAGAAGAGTCATTTAGGTAGACAAAGAATATCTACCAAAGTGGAAATTGGAGAAAAGCTTTAAAGCTTCACAAAATTAATCTGAGGAACTATCTCTTGGCTTTGAGAAGCAAATGTGAAAATTAAGAAATTTCAGGGGCAGGCTCTATGCCCAGAAGTAGTTAGACAACACAAAAGAAACGCAATATTCTTGTAGACTTTTTGTCTCATGTTGCTTTATTTGGGCATTTTTTTTTTGGTCTTATTGGTCTTTTGAGTGTTTATTTTGTGTGTTTTTTCTGTGTGTGCTTCTTGGAGATTTTTGTTTGTTTTCAAAGTGAAGGAGCAAACCGTAAGTGGAAATAGGGGAGGGGAAACCTAGATCAAACATAGTGCATGAAAAATATTTTAATAAAAGTTTCAAACTGATGGGAAGGAAAGAAAAAGAAGAAGACATATGAATTTACTTAAAAGTTGACTTTGTACACAGTCGCACATATATTTAAAACTAAATTTTTCTGCTGGGCAGTGGTACTCAGGAGGCAGAGACATCCTCAGCCTGTGAATTTGAGGCCAATCTGGTCTACAGAGATACTTCCAGACAGCCAGGGCTGTTACACAGTGAAACCCTGTCTTTAAAAGCCAAAATTTAAAAAAAAATCAAAAACTAAATTTTTCCTTACATAAAAAAGTTAAGTTAGTTTGACTATTCCTACGATAAGCAATCTAAGTAAATGTTTTAAAAAGGGAACTTGAGCAGGGCAGTGGTGATACGCGCCACAGAGGCAGGTGGATCTCTGTCAGTTGGAGCCCAGGCTGGTCTACAGGGCGAGCTTTAGGACAGACAAGGCTACACAGAGAAACCCTGTCTCAAAAAACAAAACAAAATAAAAAAAAGGAAGGAAGGAAGGAAAGAAGGAAGGAGAGAGGGAAGGAAACAGAGAGTGAAGTAAGAATGGGCTATAGAAATATTTTCATAATCAGTAGAATACTCAGTAGTCAATGAATGGACTCAAATCATAGACCCAAAATTCTTAAATAATCTGAAGCAGAATAATTTTTTAAAAAGAATAAACAAAACTAAATCAAAACACTGGGAAAGATAAATAGAAAGCTTGAAGGCAGCCAGGTGAAGAGACAGGGGCATACCACGTTAAAAAAAGAAAAAAAAAGATAAGGTTTGCCCAGATATCTAGTCAGAAATTGTTCAAGACAAAAGATTAAAACCATCTTTAAACCCAACTGGAGAGGAAAAGACATCTCAGACTACTACATCTGGGGAAAAAAAATCAAGATTTTTTGAAGTGAAAATAACACGGGGAGAATTCCATCAAGACATTAAAGGAAGGTGGAGCTAAGAGCTCTAACTCCTCTTGCAGAGGACCTGAGTTCAACTCCCAGCATCCATGATGGGCAGCTCAGTCATCCATAACTCCATTTCCAAGAGAGCCAACACTGTCTTCTGGATGCATCTGGCACCCACATAGAAACATGCATACTTTTGTACACATACTTAACAACAAAATCAATGTCTAAAAAAAAAAAAAGAAATTTTAGATGGATCTCTCAGGATGATAGTGACCCCAAATCACACATGAAGAGCTCCAAAAAGAGAAAAAGGTCGGAAAATAATGAAAAAACACATATTTTGTTATTTTGATGTTTATTAATTCTTTGAGAATTTCACACATTGTATTTTTATCTATATCTACCTTCACATCCCTGTTCACCCAACTTTGAGTCTTATTCATTTTTTTTGGTTTTCTCTTTGATTTGTTTTCCCATTTAGTACAATTGGTGTTGCCCATCTACTTTTCTATATGGGGCCAACCATGGACTGTGATCTATAAATCAGACTTAACACCATTAAAGAAAACTGACTCTCATTGAATCAGAAGCTATCACGTTGTTAATAACCCCTCAGCCAGGAGTGGGGCTTGATGCTTGCCTCCCCCACGCCATGCTGAGATGTTTGTCTGTCTTTTGCATGTTATCACTGCATTCTTGCAGATGCTGTCACTACTTCTGTGACTTCACATGCACAACTGCCCTGCCGTGTCTGGGAAAGCATTGTTCCCTTGGAGTTACTTCTGGCCCTTAAAGTCTTTTCACCCCATCTTCCACAAAACTCCTGAGACTTGAGGGAAGGGATGTGATAGATACACCCCATTTAGAGCTGTTTGCTCCAGTGTCTTTTATCCTCTGCTTGTTAACCATTTAAGGGTCTCTGTGTTAATTGTCCTCAGGGTCAGTTCTCCCATTCCTACACCTTCAGGGCCAGCTCTGCTGTGTTGCTCAGGTGTGGCATAGGGGCTACTCTTCTGAGTTCTGCAGCTGATGAGGGGCCAGGCCAGCTCTCTGGCTCTTATGACCTCAGGGCCAACTCTCCCACCTGCTTCAGGCATTGATGGGTGGGGCTAGGGTTGGGGAGGGCTTCTTACCCCTGCCCATGCTGCCACAAGGCAGATGAATAATGAGGACAGCTCTCCCATGCTCACAACTTCAGGACTAGCTCACCCACATCTCTGCCAACAGGTCTGGCGCTGTCGTTCTCCCCAGGTGAGATGGAGGGCCTGCAGCTAATGCAGAACTCGGGCAAACTCTCCCACTCTTACTGCCTCTGGGCCTGTTCTCCTACCTGCCTCAGACATTGATGGGTGCAGGGGAGGGCATCTCTGCCCCGACCTTAATGCCACTAGACAGATGATTAATGAGGACAGTTCTCCCATGCCCACAACTTTGGGGTTGGCTCACCCACACTTCCACCAACAGAATTGGCTCTATTCTGCTTTCCAGGCAAGGTACAGGACCTGCTCTCCTGAGAGTTGCAGCTGGTGGTGGGCAGGGTCAGCTCTCCCACCTGCCTCGGGTATTGATGGGCAGAGGGAGAGGGTGTCTCTCCCCCTGCCCATACTGCCATATGGCAAATGAGAGATGGGTCCAGATCTCCCATTGTCATGATCTCAGGAAGGTTTGCCAACTCGCTAGTAATGGGGTCAGCTCAATTTTGCTACCCAGGTGAGGTACAGGACCCGCCCTTCTGAGTGTTGCAGCTGGTGGAGGCCAGGGTCAGAGGTGGGAGAATTTTTAATTACTGTTTGTCTCATACATTGTTATGACTCTATTTAAATTCTTTAGTCCATCATGATTTAATAAATCATATCTATAAATCCATTTATTTTTCATAGATTTTTACAGTTTAGTGAAATATAGAGTTTTAAATTATGTTCTTACAATTCTCTAAATTGCCTCAATATTGTCTCCCTTTTCATCTCAGGTCTTGTTAATTGGAGATTCCTGATTTTCTTTTATCTTTTGATTAATTTTGGCTACAGATTTACCAGTCTTGTTAATCTTTTCAAGGAAACAACTCTTCATTTCATTCCATCTTTATATATTTTATAACTTTATATATTTATAACTTCTATCTTATTAATTTCTACCTTGAGTTGTATTATGTTTTTTTAACTACTCTTTTTGTGTGTTATTTGTTCTTGTTTGTTCAAAGGTCTTCAGGTCTAGCATTAAATCATTAATATGAGATCTTTCTGGCTTTTGACGTAGAGAATTAATATTACAAATATCACTCTTAGGATGCCTTCATGTGTCTTTTAGATTTTGGTATGTTGTGTTTTCATTTTCTTTCAATTCTAGGAATGTTTTAAGTTCTCTTCATGATTCTTCCCTTGGTCCAGTCTTCACCAAGAAGTACTCTGTTTTGTTTCCATGATTTTGTATACTTTTTGTCATTTCTGTTGTTGACATCCACTTTTATTCCTTTGTGGTCAAAGAGCATGCATACCGTTATTTCAATTTTCTTAAAGTTCCTAAGACTAGGTTTGGCCAGGTGCAGTGGTGTACACCTTTAATCCCAGCATTTGGGAGGCGGAGGCAAGCAGATCTCTGTGAGTTCGAGGCCATTCTGGTTTACAAAGCAAGTTTCAGGACAGCTAGGGCTACACGCAGAGAAATCCTGTCTCCAAAAAAGACAAAAACAAAAAGCAAAACTAGGTTTGTGTTCTCATCTGTGGCCAATTTTGAAGAAAGTTTCATTTAGCTCCAAAGTTTTATTTTTTAGATTTTGTCTGTATTACCTGCTTACTGACAAAGTATTGAAGTCACTTATTATCACTATGTTGGAGTCAATCTATGACTTTAGATCTAATAATGCTTCTTTTATGAAATTAAATGCTCTTATGTTTTGTGTATATGTGGATAGAATTTTAATATCCTTTCAGTGTTTTTTTTAATGAGTATGAAAAGTCCTTCCTTAACCTTCTGAATAGTGTTACTTTGCAGTCTGTTTTATTGGATATTAGAATAGCTATAACTTCTTGTTTCTTTAATTCTATTTGCTTGGAATGTCTTTTTCCATCATTTTACTCTAAGGAAGCATATTAGAGTGAGGTGTGTTTCTTGGAGGCAACAAAAAGATGTTTTCTAATCCAATCTGTTACTTTGTGTCTTTAATGTGCAATTGAAACTATTAATAATGAGAGCTATTATTGAATAATGTTGAATAATTACTTTTAGTTTTTGTTGATACTATGGTGTTTTCCTATATCACTTTTGGCTAATTGGTTTTGAGATTATATATTCCTTGTGCACTCAAGTGTATGTTTAATCTTAAGAGTGAACTATTTCTTTTGGTATACCCTATAGAGCCAGCTTTGTAGATAAAAGTTCCCCAAATCAGTTTTTATCATGAGAAGTTTTTACTTCTCCCTTGATTATGACTAATAATCCTGCTTTCAAATTACCACACTGAGGCTGATATTACTTAGAAATCCTCAGCCAATAACTCAGGCTTATTGTTAACTAGTTCTTATAACTTAAATTAACCCATTTCCATTAATCTACGTTCTGCCTTGTGACCCATGATTCACGTGTACTCCAGCATGTCCTGTTCCCTCTCAGCTGGCTGGTGTCTCCTCTGACTTCCCCACTTCTTTTTCCCATCATTCTCAGTTTGAATTTCCCACCTAACACTCTGCCTAGCTACAAGCCTGTCAACTTTTTATTAACCAATGAGAGTAATACATATTCACATTATACAGAAGGATTATTCCACAGAATTTCCCCATTTTATTTAATTACAAAGGAAGGTTTTAACTTTATCATAGTAAGATTATATACAGCAAAAACAGTTATTAAGAATTATGTTTACAATATCCAGTCCATTTGTATTTGACAAAATTAGAGAAAAGATTCAATTATCTATTCTATCTTGGGGAGTCTGAAGTTTCACATTTCACATCAATATATCTTATAGCTTAACTAAGAAAAACTATAACTATGACTATCTAGTCTTCAACTCTATCAAAGACCCCATAAGGGCAAAATATTATCTAACAACAAGGACATTTTGCTTCCTGGACAGTCACCGCTGTAACATTGGGCCATTTAACTCTGGCCTACAGGCCTAGCATATCTGACAGACTTTCCTGTAAAGCCTAGAATTTTGAAGAACTGTCTTACCATGTCTTAGCAAAATTTTGGCAGCTGCCTTTGTGTGTCCTACTGGTCCAGTTTGGACAGTAACTGTCAGCAATCAAGGTGAGGCAAGGGAAGTTTCTTTACCCACATGGCTAGTTTGGGGCATAAGCAAAACAAACTCCATATGGAGCTTCCTCAATGCCCATCGTCTTTTCTGAAGTACATTTGTACTGCCAAGAGCAGACATATCTCACTGTCACAAAAAAATGTATGTTATTTTGTATTTTAAATGGTATATTCTGTAGGTCTTTGAAATGTTTTCATTTATTTCATTAATGAATCAAACATTATTTAGTCACCTGGCATGAATCAATAGCCTCTCATTTCCTGAGGAAATAAAAGCATAAACTCTCCTCCAAAGAAACATATCTTTTGCTTTAAATTTTGAAGTCAAGACATATTTAAAATATGTACGTTGGTTCAGTTTAGTAGCTTTTATAATCAAATGTCTCATAACAGTTATCACTTGCTCATTAACAATCAAAAAATCTAAAGACAACACAGTAACATACAGGATCCAGACTCTGTGTATTTCTCATCTTTACATGACTAATTATATTTATTTTATTGCTCTATTCCTTTTTTAAGGACTTTACTTATTTTTAAACTGTATTTTTAATCTAAGATTTTATATATTCTTTTTCTTCTCTCTCCCAAGACTACACACATTTACAAACACACTGTGACCCATTTAGAGGCTCTTTTTGTCTGAATCTGTCTTACTATGTATCTCTGTCCTTTTTCTGACCATATGAGCCTTTAAATGGGGAGATGCTTATCTGTGTTGAAGCCTGCATGAAAAACTATGGGAATCTGCCACGTGGTACTGGCAGCTCAAGCTCACAGCCTATGGCCAGGGGATGCATCTCTGTACTGCTGCCCACATGAGAGACATGAACTAGGAAGCTGCAAAAGGACTGCTTATTGTGAATGTAATTCTTGCCTATATGTATATATATATATATATACACATACTTATTGTATGTAGTTTTTCTATGTTAGTTAAAGACTTTGCTTTTTGTTTAGACAAAAGGGATAAATATTGTGTGATATTTAGATTGTAACCTTACAGATAAAGCTTGCTCATAGTCAGAGGGCAGAGTTAGCCACTAACTGACCATAGAGGCTTGGAGGACTGTAGACAGAGAGGAATCAGGAAGTAGTAAGGTGGGCTGAGAGAGGAGCCCTTTCAGATGGAAGAAGGGTGGAGGTAGAAAGTGACTGGCTGCTGCTCCCCATTTCTCTGATCTTTCAGGTTCTGACCCTGATATAAAGATTAATTAGATTAATGATTCAGGCCTGGCATCTGTGGTCTTTTAGAACTTGTAGCACATCCATCCAAGCCCTTCTTGCTTTCAAAGTTTCCCTTGAACATTTTATTCCTTCTTTGTTGATGCTGCCAGTGACCTTCTTTGTTCTGTGCATCCAGGTTTTTATTATGTGGCACAGGGAATTTCTTTCCTGCTCCTTTCTGGTTGATGCTCTCTATGTTTTTTGTACCTTAATAAGCATTTTTCCCTTTAGATTTCAGTTTTTTCTCATGATTCTGTTATTTTTTTTCTGTGCCCTTAAGGTGAGGTTCTTTTTTCTCCTATACCTATTATTCATAGGGTTGTTCTTTCATGGTGTGCTGTAAGGTGGTCGCTTGCTCAATTTCCAGCTGCTCAGATGGCCAAAACAACCACACAGAAACTATATTAATTAAATCACTGTTTGTCCAATTACTTAAGCATATTGTTAGCTAGCTTTTATATCTAGAATTAACCCATCTCCATTATTTTATATTTTACCACGGGGCTCATGGTCTACCAGCAAGGTTTCAGCATGTCTGTCTCTGGCGGTGGCTCCATGGCTTCTCCCTGACTCCACCCTTCTTTCTCCCAGCATTCAGTTTAGTTTTCCCCACCTATCTACCCTATCAGGCCAAACCAGTTTCTTTATTAACAAATGGTATTCACAGCATACAGAGGGGAATCCCACATCAATGGTGTTTTCTCAGTGTTCTGTTTCATTCCTTTTTTTCTTGTTCTTTTTTCTTTTTTTAGGATTTTAACACTTTTTTTTAATGTCTACTCCCCTTTTTCTTTGAGACCTGATGATCTCTCCTCTGCGCAATTGTTTCTGTTGGCAAAACATTCCTATGAGCTGTTCATTTGACTTCCTGAGTTTTTCATTTCAAGTTTTATTCATTTTGACTTTTTTCAGAAAGTCTATCTGTTTATTAAATTCCATTTTCATATTTTGAATTATTTTTATGCTTTCATCCAAGTGCTTATGTTCTCACGGCCCTCCTTCAGTCATTTGTTTGTATCTTCTCTAGTTCCTTGAACATATAACTGCTGTTTCAAAATTGCTGTTCTGTGAATGAGCTGAGTTTCTTTTCTCATTACAATAGGGTGCTGATTTTTGGAGGAAATACATTTTTTATTACTGTTTTTGATTTTGCAATGGAACCAAGGAATCTGGAGCTAGATCATTGGTAGTGTATCTTGATCTGGCTATTTTGCCTTGTTTGATATTACTCTCGTCTTGTTGAGTTGTGCACAAGCTGAATAGTGCTTAGTTTTCAGTCTTGGGGTAGTCACAATTTCTGAGCCTAGGAACCCTTTGCAGCCCGAGAAGATTGTGTCCATCAATCTTCAGAAGTTTGTAGAGGAATTTCCAGGTTCTAAAGGTGGTCCATTAGTTTTTGTTTGTTGCTGCCTGTTGTATGATTCTCAGTTCCCAGGGAGCAGGGGGTTAAAGGACAGAGATGTGGAGGCAACAACACAGACTAGGGAAGATTCCAATCTCGTGGCTCTTTATTTTAAAATGGTCATGTGGGGAGTTATGGGATTAGGGAAATTAAGCTGCCACAGGAACACTTCTGATTGGCTTCTTCTTCTGGCAATCGGAGTTGGCGTGTTGTGATTGGCTAGGGGTGCGCATCATTACTTACTGTGCTTCTGGTCCACTGACAGATTATTTTGGCCAATTTTGCTTATTCATTGTGAGTTTGCTTTTTTTCTGCCCTGCCTCATTGGGTCAGATGCCATGTGCCAGCAAAGTAGTGTGTGAGGTGACTGGATGGGGAACAGTTTGGGAATCTATCTGGAGCTCAGGGTCAGGATCCACATGATACCTGTGCTGACCAGAAGAGTGGATTGGGTATTCAATAGGCCAGCAGGCAGGGGGCCATTTTTCATATTTTTAAATAGTATCTGTAAAATCTAACTTTATAATAAAATTGTAACACTGTGCTTTATAATACATGCAAAATGAAAATACCTAAACAGTAGCACAACATTTGTGAGTGACTTGGCCATAGCAGCCTGCACATTATAGAAAAATGTATATAGTATTATATGAAAGTAAACCATGAAAAATTAAAGCTCTATAATACAAACCTTCAGTTAATATCAGGCAACATAGAGCTCATAAGATAATAGCAGATAATAAAATGAAATGGAAAAAAGTCAGTCATCACAGGGAGAAATAGAAGAGAGGAAAGGCACAAAAATATGAAAAAACAGTGGATCTTAATACAACTGCATCAATTATAGCACTGCATGTAATTGTCTAATGCCCTAGAAAGGCCAAACTCATTAATGTTCCATCTTAATGAGTTTATCCTCTGGCATTCTCATCAATTGAAGGCACTACCATCTACCAGTGATGCCCATGGAAGGAATGTTAAAAACTTTAATGATCATGTATTAAATCCTCATTTCAGCACATAAAGTTTATCCGAGGATACTCCCTTCTCCACATGCCCACTTCTGTTTACAAACACGAGACCAAAGATCTGTTTATCAGGTTTCTACACAGTTCTCCAACTAGTCCAATGTTAATTCCTGTACCTGACCTAAAAAACTGATCCTTCCCCCAATATGGAAATAAATCTCTCTATAGCAAATTTCCAGATGCAGTGTTGACTATCTCCTCTGTTTAAAGAGAGCTGGAGTCCTTTCAGATGGCGTCGCTCCTGCCACTTCCTAACTCCTGTGCTCAGCTTCAGACTCCACAAACTGATGTCACCATACAGAGACCCCAAGTCATTCCTCACTTCTACCCCTTTGTCAATCCTTCCTCAGTCAGAGCCACCACCCCTCACGACCTTTCTGCCTGTCTAACCTTTCCTATCCTTTGGGTTTGACCAGCCTGTGGCATCACCCTTTACTTCTCCCTCCTTTACCCATAGCTTTGCTTCACTTTAGAATCCACATTCACATTTACAAGATGCCCTTAAAGAAGCAAAAATGCCGGGCATACTCTGCTATGGTTTTCTGCATCTCACTGTTTCTAGTATCTTTTATGTAATAAATCGTAGAAAACGGGCAATCCATGCACACTATTAGGCCTTTAAAGGTCTACCCTTTGTTCCCAAGGTCCTACTCATTATCTCTTAGGAGCTTTTTATTTGCAGCGTACTCAATTACTGAGGTAACTAAATAGCTATTACTGATCAGAGCTAGCTTCATTTGCTTAATAGCAACTAGCAAATGCTATAGTACTGCCCCATGGCTACTGCACTACCAGAAATAGGTTTATTTAAGATTAATCTCCAGGGGAGAAAGAAATTTTACAAGAATACACTATAATTGTTCATATAGCCACTTAGATCTAAAGAAGCACCAGTATTGTTCCTATTATTTTTCACTTGGGGAAAAAGTAAACCAACAGAGAATATTCAAAGAAGTTCACCATCAATTCACCTCATTCAGTCCACCCATTATTCCCAGAAGAAGCTCCTTTTCAGTCCTGTTTGAGTGGTCACAGCCCACAATTCTCAGGCTCTTCACAAGCCTGCCCTGAGCAGTAACAACTGATCTCATAGAGGTGCCTCATGGGGAGATGGTTCAGTGGGTAAAACCACTTGCTGAACAAGCATGAGGACCTGAACTGGCACCACTAGAATCCATGTGAACTGTGAGATGTGGTTATGCAACCCCACTGTGAGGAATGGAGACAGGATTCTTGGGGCAGGCTGGCTAGCTACTCTAGCTGGGGGAAAAAA
>PVIU01004315.1:0-93939 GCA_004026605.1 Ondatra zibethicus
GGGGACCGGGAGAAGGGGAAGAAAGGAAAAAAATTTTTTTTTTCATCTTTAATTATGTTCTTGAATGGAAAAAATAAAACAAAACAATGTATGGAAAAAAAAAGTAAGTTTATCAACATTAAAACAAATTTAACTCCTCCTCCTGTATTTTTATACACCAGGAAAATCCATTACAGAGTGAATTTTTCAATAAAAGCTATGTACAACATCATCACAAAATATCAAATACCTAAACTCTAATCTAATGGATGAGATGTAATAACTCTACACAGAAAACTAAGAGAGAGAGAGCAAGAGAGAGAAAGTTAAATACTACACCAATAGAAAGATCCCAATTGTAGCACAGGGAATGCAGTAAAATCTGAATACCAATTTTCTCAAACATATCACTGACATTCCAAGTAAAATCATAACTTTCTCATCAAAATTGACAATGAACTCCAAAATTTGTAACAAATACAAAAAGCCTAGAATATTCAAAGCAATATCAGAGAACATTGACTAAAGTAGCCATCAAAACTGTAGTTCTGATGATAAGTACAATGTGGTATTGTCACAAGAATAGGCAAATAAAACAGGAAGACAAAATAACTATTGCAGAAATACAAATAAACAGTCAAAAACATTAGATTCATTATGAAAGGTGTATTGCAGAGCAGTGGGAAACATCTTTTCAACAATATTGGATAAAGTGTTGGATTAAATTTCTACATTAAATTTCATGACTAACACCCAATTTAAAAAAATTCAGTCCCAGGAATATTATAGATTCAAAAATAATAAAGCTTTTGAAGTAGAGAAAGAGTGTAGGAAGAGCACACAAAATTGGCATTTATTATTAAAGTATTGATAGATTAGATTACATTAAAAGTGAAAATATTTAATTGTAGTGGTTCACTTACAGTTCAGAGGTTCATCTCATTACCATCATGGTGGGATAAGGCAGTGTTCAGGGAGATACAGTGCTGGAGAAGTAGCTGAGACTTCTATATCTTGCAGGCAACAGGATGTGGTCTGTCACATTGGGTAGTATCTTGAGCATAGGAGACCTCAAAGCCCATCCCCACAGTGACACACTTCCTCCAACAAGGCTGCACATATTTCAACATGGACACACCTCCTAATAATGCCACTCCCTATGAGATTATGGGGATAATTACATTCAAACTATCACAAATAACAGAAGACTTGTATCCAGAGAATTTATAAAGAATCCCTGTGTAACAACTCTACCTAATGTAAAAAGTGAGCAAGAGTTGAACAAACAAATCATCAAAGTGGATATTTAAATGACAAATACACAGATTAAAAGTACTCAAATTATATATACCACATTTAATAAAGTGCTAATATTAAAATGTTAAATATTAATATTTTTAAGTGCTGATGAGGATGTAGAACAATAGGCACTCCCACCCACAGTCTGTAGGAGTGTGAAGTATAATGATCACCATGCAAAACTGTTTGGAATTATCTAATGCCGCAAAACAATCCCACACAAGTTTGGAAATTATTATTAAAAGGGGTTATTTATTGGAGGGGAAAAAACTTACAGATCAAAGTCCCAAACCACAGTCCTCTCGTCGCAAACAGGAAACAGAGAGTCTAGCAGTCTGAACGGGAGCAAGAAGCAAGAGAGGGAGCAGAGGCCTGCCACTGCTTTTTAAAATGAAAGAGACCACACCCCAGTGGGCTGGTATCTTAAAGGCTATTGGCTGAAGGAGCAGAAGGAGCTCCCGCAGCAATTATCTACTAAGGTTGACTTCTCTATAGCCCACCACCTAACAATTCTGTCTCCACATATAATCCAACACAAAGAGTGCATATGTACCATCAAGTTTTGACAGAAAAATTTTTATCAAGGTTACTCAAAATAAAGCACACAACTGAAAACATGAGCTCACTAATGTGGGGTTGTAGATGTAACTCATTAGTAGAGGGTGTGTGAGGCCCAGTATTCTATCTACTGCACTGCCAAAAGGTAAACAGAAGTTTACTTATGGATTAAAATGGAGTCATGAAAATGAGGAAGCTATACCTATAATGGTTTAGATAAAATGATGCAGTTCACTGAGGGACAGAGGCAGACCATGAGGGGCGGCCAGGTCCTACCACCCAAGGCCTCTGTGGGTTCAAGGAGGGTGGGAGGCAGTGGGTGAGAGACCTTGGCCAGTTGGCAGGGTAGCAGGTTCCATGAGGAGCCACAGGTGGGAGATGGATAGGCATGCCATGCAGAGAGAGGGTTTGGGTATAGTTTATTCAATGGGTTATGGAAGGAAAAGAAGGGGGAAAAAGGGAGGGAGGATAAGAGAGAGAGAGGGAGAGAGAGAGGAGGGGGGAGAGGAGAAGAGGCAGCAGCCACCTCTTCAGGAGAGAGAGGGCAGAGAGAGCTCACAGGCTGGAAGAGGAAGGAATATCTGCTTGCCTCTGCAGAAGGGGGGAGTGGGCAGGCTTGTCTCTTAAAGGGACAGAACAGACCACTACATTTCCATCTCTTTTTTTATAATAAAATGATGGGAGGCTAGGCACCACAGGTTAAAGGAATTGGGATGGCTGATTCTCAGGACTGCTTCCTGCTTATTTGTGGGTGTCATCTTGGGGGGTGGAATCCTGAGAAAGCTGGGTGCTGGTCACATCCTGGGGTAGCTGATCTCTTTACTCCTGACCAGGGTTTTTGGTATGGAAATGTCCAGTGTCTTTTAGGCCTGTTTAAGGTGGATCCTTCAATTCAGCTCCCTGGAAGGCACAAGAATTTTTTGGGTTTGTGAAAACATAAGTTTTAAACAGCAGCATATTTATATCAGAATGACTGTGAGAGAGGAGCAGGGTGGGGAGGCTGCAGCCACCTCTTGCAAAGAAGGACAGGGCAGAGAGAGAGCTTACAGGCTGGAAGAGGAAAGAAGATTCACTTGCCTTGGCAGAAGGGGGAGTGAGCGGGACTTATCTCTTAAAGGGACAGGACAAGTCTGTAGCAGTTCATAACATTCCCATCTCTTTTTTATAATAAAATGTTATGGTTTAGATAAACACTGTGATTGCCTGAGGGGCAGCAGCAGTCCATTAGGGATAGCTGGATCACACTACCCAAGGCCTCTGTGGGTCCTAGGTAGGTGGGAGGAGGTGGGTGAGAGACCTCAAGAGGTTGGCAGGGCAGCTGGTGACAGACAGAGATGGATAGGCATGCCATGCAGAGTGAGTATTTATTTAATGGGTTATGAAAGGAAAGGAAAGGGGGAGAGGTGGTGTAGGAGGTCCTTCTGTATTTGTGTTGCTTTCATTGGTTGAATAAAGAAACTGCCTTGGCTTTTAGATAGGGCAGAACTTAGATAGGTGGGGAAAAAAAGAACTGAATGCTGGGAGAAAGAAGGCAGGCAGAGAGAGAGCTGCCATGGAGTCACCAGAGTCAGACATGCTGAATCTTTCCTGGCAAGCCATGACCTCGTGGTAAGCACAGATTAATAGAAATGAGTTAGATCAAGATGTGAGAGTTGGCCAAGACTTTAGCTAGAGTTGTTTGCCTGAGGTTATTTACTAGAGCATGGCCAACTAATCTCTAGCTATATCACTAAACAAAATGATACCCATCCATGAACAACCATAAGTAGTCTCTAAGGGAGGGGTGAAGCATTTTGGGCCCTTTCCCATGCATGATGAAATTTTGAAGGGTTCACCACAGCTACAATGAGTTTATGAGTCTAATACCTATGCCATGTCTAGAAGACTGTTGTAAGCCCACAAGTATACAGTAAATGGCTGGCAGATCTATTAGACTAATCCATGGGAAGTGTATACGTACATGTCCATACAGAGAAACCCATTCAGCAGAGCTGTGGGAACTTATCTTTTGGAAAAGTTACTGTTAAATCTGTTAAAACCCTGTGAAGTCATGATTCTTCCCTTCAAAATGGGATTCATTCCCAAAATACCTCAGCAGTGTCACTTCTGTAAGGGCAACAGAATGACCTTCCATGAGGCCTTAGAGTGATAACATTCACTCTTTATTTCAACAGTCAAATCCACATAAACTCAATCCCTCACAATTATCTTTGCCAACAGATCATGTAGGAATTTCAAAAAGATAGGAAGATAGCATCTGGGTTTCAGTGACTTTTAATAACTTTATCTAATGGTTTGGAATGTCAGGTATTTCCCCTTGGATGCTGGCTCCTCCTGGGTAGTGTCACCCCCTTCCTAGAGTGCTGCTTTGTCTGGTTTTACCTGCCCTTTTTTGATTCTGAAATACAGATCATCATTGTCTTTGCCTATGGAATTTTTAAACCATATCTGTAAAAACTAAAAGCTTGGTAAAGATTACACCCTTTTCTTCTTCTCTTTGCTTCTTCACCCAAAGGAATAAAGAACACGTAGAGGTAACATACATGAGTTGATTTATTCTGTTTACCCTCAGATCCAATTAGCCAAGTTTTCACTTGCTATAGCAAATCTTAGCTGGACCTTGAGGGGGTGCTGGGGCTGGTACTCAAGGCCCTCAATAGAAGACATCTTTTTGCTGTACATTTCCTCAATCCTTTGGCTCTTACTTTTTCCCAACCCCTCTTCTGATATGTCCCTGAGCATTACTGGAGGAGATAAAGTTGTCTCATTCAAGGCTGAACACTCCAGTATCACTTATTTTCTGCACTTTAGCCAGAAACAACAGTATTAGATTCCAACCTAGGGACAATGACTTCCCAAGCCACGAATTCTTAACCAAGTTTATAGATTCAGGTCTTGGTGGGGCAGGACTTTGGAATAGGCCTCAAATCCAAACAAAAGGCAGTTTGTGATCCCCCCATAACAGTAATGCCACTATTGCACTAGAATCTACAACTTGTCCGTTAAGTTGTTATTGCAGCCTTCAAGTTTCACAGTTGAATAATATTTATTCTTCTATCTCAGCAGCGTGTATAACATAACAATTTCTGATCTGCCTGTCTCAATTTCCTTAGTGCTGAGATTACAAGAGTGGGCTGCCATGCCTAGTTTTATGCAGTTCTAGGGATACAACCCAGGGCTTTCTGTATGCTAGATAAGTACCTCTCAACTGAGCCAAATCACTAGCCCTTTCTTTCATTTTTGAGACAAGGTCTTACTAAGTTTCCTAGACTGGCTTCAACTTGAAATTTTCCTGTCTAACCTTCTCAAGTATCTAAAATGATAGACCTTCACCACTATGCCCAATTCAGCCAATTTCCAGCAAAATAAGTCAAACAAAATTATAAAACTCTACTTACAGAAACTTCACTAACAGTCTTAGTGACTGTTAGTCCTAGAATTCAGGATGACAGTAACCTAGGAGTGCCCATAATGGTTGAGTTTTAAATCATATCATTATGTATCAATCACTGGAAGGTTCACTGATGTTTGAAACACAATCTATACTAGAAAGGGCCATGGAGGGGCAGTAAAATCTGGTGATTCAACGACTTCATTCCTCATTATGTTACCTATTAACCATTTCCAACACAGAACCATGAATGGATATATGTTTAAATATTTACTATAATGCTGCTGGTCATACAAGAAATGAGGTATAGGCTCCAGCACTGGAAATTGGCACTGGTAGAATGTGGTAGCAGCACCCCATAAAGTCCAACCCAGAATTTGAAGCAACATGAATAAACATTAAAAATAGTGCTTAATGTGTAAAAAGAAACAAAATGAGAACTATCTAACACAGTACAACTCATGTAAATTAAACATTATCTGGACAAAAGAGGGTACATTTTTCAAAAATACACAGAAACTGACTGCATGGTGTACATTTTAAAAAGGGAGGAAAATAAAAATACAGAATGCTAAATAAATGGAAAATTTTGGGTGCTGGTTGTAGTGGTTATAGTGCAATTATTTCACATGTACTAGACCATAATATTCTAAGTTCTATTCCCCAGTACCGCAAAATAATAATAGTAAGGAGCTTCGGATATAACTACAAACAGATTATTTACCTATCATATGAGGATTTAGCTGAACTCCTAGGACTACACAAAAGGGAAGCAGAATGGGGAAGTGTATGAGGGATGAAGGCAGTATCAGATGGACATCTTTAAACAGTCAAGGTTACTACTCCGGGTGGGACACATTCATATAAATATGCCTGTAGGTCCCATGCACTTAAGGGCATAGCTTCTGTGGTACTGCGAAATGTGTAACTTAAAGTTAAACAGGACTCTTCTGAGCAAAATGAGGGGTAGTCAATGAAATAACTGTTCTCTATTCTTCCAAAATACTGGTCATTACAGACAGTGGAAGGATGTGAATCTGTTTCAAGTTCAGGGCTAAAGATCTGGTAACTAACAGCAGAAGAGATGCAAAAGTAGAAACAGGACAAGTGAGGTGAGTATAGAAATCTGAAGGAGGCATGTATGGCACCCTCATGTTATGTTAATTTTGCTTTCTGTCATGTACACATGATACTGACATCTGGAGGATTCAGAGCACATGGAAACCATCGTACTAAAATTTCTGGTATAAAGAAACTAGGAATTTTACCAACTCGAAGTGTCCAACTTCCCAGCACTGGGAGACTGAGGCAGTTATTCTGCCGCAAGTGCCAGACCAGCCAGAGACACATGACAAGCCCATATCAAAATAAAAGAAACCAAGATAAAAGGTGCAGGTTCTACGGTACTCACAAAGCTTTCCAACCATCAGCAGAACATTAATTTCAAACAGTTTGCATCAGTCCAAGAGAGCACCTCTATTCTCACTAGCAGTCATCCCTCACTCCCTTCTATCCCAGCTCCTGAAAACCTTTATGTCTAGGGAATTGCTTACTGTGGCAATTGTGTGCCAGCAGAATTGTACAGTATATGGCCTTTTGTAACTCATTTTCGTCACTGAGCATGATTTTAAAGTTCACCTCCATTGCAGTCTAAATTTCTACTGTTGTTTTTGTTTTCTGAGGTGAGGGTCTCATGTCGCCAGTCTCTTCTTCATCTCCTATCAGACCCAGTGTATACTTTCTTTTAGGGCTAAAATTTATTTCAGTTGATGAGTATTGGGGTAATTTCTATCACTTGGCTATTGTAAATGTTAACATCACTGTTAATATGCATACTAGTATTTGACTTTGCTTTCAATTCTTTTAGGCATATACCTAGGAGTGGCAACTGGTTTGTGTTAAGAATAACTATTTTTGCAGTTGTACCATTTTAAGTTTTCACTAGCATTTTTTAGTGTTCACATTTTGCAATATATTTTACTTATACATGTGTGGTGTTTATCTCTCTACAGTTGTGCTTCTCACTTCTAGACAAAGCCACCAAACGTTTGGTCTATTTTTTCCAGTGGTCTCACAGAGACGGGGGGGGCGGAATTGTTGAAAAAGTGAGTCTCTGATCCTTTGCACCCTTTAACCCTATGTTTACTCACACCATTCTGCTAAATGTGCCAAATGTCTTTGATGTTCATGACAGCGGCTGAGCGTCTACATCTAACTCTACTTTGCTACCTTCTCCTTGGAGCTTGCATCATATTATAGACATTACAAACTCAATCTCACAGTACTACTTCAAATGCCAATTGCTTGTTACCATTTACATTTGTCTACCTATCTATCTATTTCTATATCTATATCTATATATATCAATAGTTTCCAGAACACCTCATGCTAGGGAAATTGTGGTACAGCTCACAGAACCCAGGGAAGTTGACTTAGCATTTCTCATTTATCCTAAGGGAACCAAGTAAGGAACAGCCCAACCAAAGTCATGTATGTGGTAATGTGTGTTGGAAGACACCTGGCTTCCATTCCTTCCCAAGACCACGTGCTCAGTAGCACATCCACCAGAGGCTTTTTGAGCTTCAGAGTTGGAGGATGTTCCATTATATTCATTAATCAAGCAGTAATGAATGTCATCCCCCAACCCCAATTCATGTTGAAACTTGTGATCAGAAGGGTAACAGTAGTAAGACTTTAAGATTTGAGGGGCTACTGGGGTAAAATAAGTGTGTTAAAAAGTGAAAAGGACATAAACAGGGGATGGGGTTAGGAGAAGACTACCATGGTCTAAATATGTCCCTTTTAAACATTCCTGTTGAGACTCAATGTGAAATACTGAGGTAGGTAGGTAAGTAGGGTATTCAGAAGGTTGACTATGTCACAAGGACTCCATGCTCATGGACATTATGGATGGTTTTCTTTATGTGAGAATTGTGTTCAACAAATGTTGATGTCTTGGACTTATTCCCTGGAGTTGTCAAAAAATAAATTGTCAAGACTTAGGTATTTTGTTATAGCCATACAAATGGACTAAGAAAGTGATTACTGGGCTGGGAGGAGATTGTAGTAATGGCTCAATGTACTTTGGAAGCATGTTTGGGATCCACACCTAATACTACAAATATAGAAAAAAAGCGTCACCTATTCAGTCAGAATAACAGGGGGCATGAAGCTCCAACCCACTATATCATGGTGATCTGGCATCTAGCCACTTTCTGAAAGCCAACTAGTGCACCCCACTCCACCACCACTCATCAATTAACATACAAAAATTGACTCAGTGCTCTAGACTCTAGTGACTTTGGATAGTCTTGTGTAAGCAATAGACCAACAACTACAATAAAAGATACTCCTAGCATCCCTATTATTCAGTAGAGTACAAGGGCTTCAGATACTGTACACAAGTCTGAATATGTATTTCCTGTTATATCACCATATTTGGCCATACTTAGAGCATCCATCCAGAACTGCTCTGTCACTTGGGAGAAGGAAATGAAACCTTGGGTATGAAACTCTTCACATCTGTCTCTGCAGCCAACACTTTGTTTAGTGATAGGCAAACAACTTCACAGAATTTCATGGGTACAAAGATGGAAGAAAGAAAAAAACTCTCCTTTTGATAACTATCAAGATAGTTTTGTAATTATGATTTTAATTAAATAAATCCATGCTGTAGAGAGCCATTTATCATACTTAAAATGTTGTCAAATACCTAAATAAAGCCCCCCCCCCTTTTTTTTAGAAGACCAGTGGCTTCGGAACGAAATAGGGGATGGAATAAACTGCTATGTAGGAAACATAATCTCGCACAGAACAGACAACACAATCTTTTATAAATTCTAAGTCATTAGCTCATTTTTATTGAATTTAGCACAAGATGACAAAAACACATTATATTACCATCATTGGCAATTAGTTATTTACATAGACATTGATCTTTATATCACTTTTACTCCTTTTCATTTTTAAGCACATTAATGTAAAATACATGATTTCTTACTAAAAATCTCTAGTTTAAATAACAATTAATAAATCCCCCTTTAAAACTTCTATTTCTCCACTGAGAATTTTAGCTTCAATTTCTACTTTCTTTGGTTTCTTTTTTTTTTCCATTCAAAAATTTACACTTCCTCCCCTCTTCCCATTCCTCTTCCACCACCCCCCCCTTTCCTCTCTCCCCCTTCATCCTTAAGAGAGGGCAGGGTACCCTGCACTGTGGGAAGTCCAAGGCCCTCCCCCATCCATCCTGGCCTATGAAGGTGTGCATCAAAATAGATTAGGGTCCCAGAAAGCCAATACATGCAGTAGAAACAAGTCCCAGTGCCATTATTGATGGCTTCTCAGTCCGCCCCCATTGGCAGCCACCTTTAGAGAGTCCGGTTTGATCATATGCTCATTCAGTCCTGGTCCAGCTGGATTTGGTGAGCTCCCATTAGATCAGGCACACTGTCTCAGTGGGTGGACCAACCCCTCGCGGTCCTAACTTCCTTGTTCATCTTCTCCCTCCTTCTGCTCTTCAACTGGCCTTGGGAACTCAGTCCATTGCTCTGATGTGGATGTTGGTCTCTGTCTCTATCTCCATCCATCACCAGACGAAGATTCTATGGTGATAATCGAGATAATCATTAGGGTGATAGTGGGGCAAGGCCAGTAGAGGAACCCTCTCCTCTGCTGCCCAAGGACCTAGCTGGTGACATCCCCATGAACACCTGGGATGCCCTCTAGAGCCAAGTCTCTTGCCAACCCTAAAATGGCTCCCTTAATGTAGATATCTTCTTCCTTGCTCCTATATCTTATTTCTCTGTTAGGTTTCTGTCTGGTTGACCTGCCATTGGTGAGAGAGGAGTGTTAAAGTCTCCTACTATTAGTGTGTGGGGTTTGATACATGCTTTGAGTTCTAGTAATGTTTCTTTTACATATGTGGGTGCTTTTATATTAGGGGCATAGATATTCAGGATTGAGACTTCGTCTTGATGAATTGTTCCTGTTATGAGTATAAAGTGTCCTTCTCCATCTCTTCTGATTGATTTAGGTTTGAAGTCAATTTTGTTAGATATTAGTATAGCTACACCTGCTTGTTTCTTAGGGCCGTTTGATTGAAAAACTTTTTCCCAACCCTTTACTCTGAGGTAATGTCTGTCTTTGTGGTTGAGGTGTGTTTCTTGTAAACAGCAGAATGTCAGATCCTGTTTTCGTATCCATTCTCTTAAGCTGTGCCTTTTTATAGGTGAATTGAGTCCATTGATATTAAGTGATATTAATGACCAGTGGTTGTTAACTCCTTTTTTTTTTTTGGTGGTAGAGTTTGTGTGTTTCCCTTTTTTGAGTTGTGCTGGTGGAGGGCTGTTAGATGCCTGAGTTATTCTGGGCATTGTTGGCTTCCTTGGGTTGTGGTTTTCCTTCTAGTATTTTCTACAAGGCTGGGTTTGTGGCTATGTATTGTTTAAATTTGTTTTTATCTTGTAATATCTTGTTTTCTCCATCGATGGTGAAAGAAAGCTTTGCTGGGTATAGTAGTCTGGGCTTGCATCCATGGTCTCTTAGTGTCCAAGACCTTCTGGCTTTCATGGTTTCCATAGAGAAGTCAGGTGTTATTCTGATAGGTTTACCTTTATATTTTAATTGACCTTTTTCCTTTCCAGCTCTTAATATTCTTTCTTTATTCTGTATGTTCTGCGTTTTGATTATAATATGGCAAGGGGATTTTTTTTTTGATCCAGTCTATTCGGTGTTCTGTATGCTTCTTGTACCTTCATAGGAATATCCTTCTTTAGGTTGGAAAAGTTTTCTTCTATAATTTTGTTGACTATATTTTCTGGGCCTTTGAGCTGTAAATCTTTCCCTTCTTCTACCCCTATTATTCTTAGGTTTGGTCTTTTCATGGTGTCCCAGATTTCGTGGATGTTTTGTGTTAAGAATTTGTTGGATTTGCTGTTTTCTTTGATCAATGACTTTATTTCCTCTTAGTATCTTCCGCATCTGAGATTCTTTCTTCTATCTCTTGTATTCGGTTGGTTATACTTGTCTCTATAGTTCCTGTTCGTTTACCCAGATTTTCCATATCCTGTCTTCCCTCGGTTTGTGTTTTCTTCATTGCTTCCATTTCAGTTTTCAAGTCTTGAACTGTTTCCATTACCTGTTTGATTGATTTTTCTTGGATATCTTTGAGGGATTTATTCATTTCTTCTAACTTTTTGTTAGTCTTCTCATTCATTTCTTTAAGGGAGTTTTTCACATCTTCTTCAATGGTCTCTATCACTTTCATAATGTTACGATTAAAGTCTATTTCTTCTACTTCTTCTGGAATAGGGTGTTCAAGTCTTCCTGTTGCATGTTCACTGGATCCTGGTGTTATCATGTTATTTTCAGGTTGTTGGAGGGATTCTTGCATTGGTGCCTGCCCATCTCTTCCTTCAAATGCTGTCAGGAGAATCTTGGCGGCATGGTCCGATATTTGCTGTGGCTAACTGTGTGTAGGGGATTTTCTTGCTCTGCCCTCTCTTTGGTCCCCTCAGCACTGGAGTTGGCTCTCAGATCCCTTCCACCCTAAAGTAAGCTGTGGCGGTGGATCTAAGGACCTCGCAGATGGAAAGGAGTGCTTGGGGGCAAACTGGGATGGGATAAATAGAGGATGCTTATACTCCGTTTCCGGGTCATCCGGCCTGGGCAGGGACACACTTACCCCTCTGAATGGATCTCCTGGTACAGGAGCAGGGCCCCTTGCTGGACAGGTACCTCACAGACAAGAGGGCGGGCTTGCTAGGTGCAGGCTCATGGAACAAAGAAACCCCTGCAGCCGTTACACTCACCACTGTGTCCCCAGAACCTCACCCCAAGGCAGGCTGAGTTGGGGGATATTATGGCCTCACAGATGGAAAGGGGGGCTTGGGGGCAAGCTGGGATGGGATAGGTAGAGGAAACCAATAGCCGGGGAGAAGCCCCGCTGAATGGCCAGAATGTTTAGGGGATTGGAGGGTGCCTGTACTCCGTTCCCGGGGTGTCCAGCCGGCCAGGAGGGCACACACTTACCCCTCTGAATGGATCTCCTGGTACAGGAGCAGGGTCCCTTGCTAGACAGGTACCTAGCAGAAAAAGGGGCTGCAAAACTTGTGTTTCTTAGAAGCAAGTTCCATTCTCTTCTTCCTCTCACCATGGAAAGTCATGCTTGAGCTCCTCCTCATTCCAACACACAGTTGCTCTTCTGCTTTCAGAAGGGATGATCAGCAGTAGTGGACAGTCCAGTAAATTCTAGGGCGAGCTTTCAGGGAACTAATTACGGAGTGAGATGTTGAAACACAATAAAATGTTCAAATTCTATTGAGACTGGAAAGTCCTTCATAAAAGTTTTGGGACAATGACGAAGGAAGATCAGAAATAAACCAGGCTCCTGTAGATAGAAAAGAAACGAAAGAGGAGAACTGGTGAGGTAGGGGAGCAGTGTGCTAAGGTGGTTTACTCTCTGCCAGCAATAACAAACAGAAAGTATTTATTATAACACAGTCAATCTTTAAAAGTGGAGGCAAGAAGAGGAAGAATGACATTACATCTTATCTTTGATCTCTTCAGCTGACAAGGTTGATGAGACTGTTTTGGATGAAATCACAATGAAACCATGAATTGCTAAGGTGACCAGCTTCATGGAAGTCCTTTCGTCTGTTCTTTTCAATGAGATAAGTCACACACTCATTTATTGCTCCTAGAAAAGTGACTTGGAAATATTAGAGATAAAATATTGATAAGGTGGTCAATGGAGAATCGCTTCCAGGTAGCCTGAAACCCAGCAGACAATGTAGCTGTTGCCTAATAAACACAGAAATCTACATTGTATGCCAGGTTCATGCCCCAGACCTGGATGTTCAGCCTGCAAATCATTCAGATTATTTCAATGTAAATGACTGTTTTAATCAAGATGTTAACATTGACTATGTGCCTTATTTACCACAGATAAAATAAAACAGAAGTAAAAATTACTGTAATTTACTTGTAGGTGAAATTTCTTCAAATAATGCTAATCTTTAAAATGCCCTTTAAAGGTTAAGAGATATATGAAAGTATAGACAGGGAGATAGAAGGATATCATGGCAGGTATATGATACACAGATAGCTGGATAGAAAAGTATATCTTCATGGAGGATAAGGAGGAAAATACACAGAGGCCCACCAGTCATAAAACTCTTGAAGTACAATGAATGACAGAAGATTACACTCTGAAAACTGTGTTGTTCCAGATAAAGCTATCATTTCATTAACCTTGCTCTGGGTATCACTACTGACGCTAGATGATGCCACCAGAGACCCAGTAGCCAGATGTAGCTGCTGATTACCAAAGACAGGATCTACACTGGCTACTGAGCCACGGAGGGCACCCTAATCCTTCTGAGAGCTGGACAGCTTGTGCCCTTCTTAGTAGAGAATCTGTGGAAGAAAAGATGTCAATTACAGAAATTAATAAAACAATACCAAGAGTTTTCAGTTAGATATTTTTCTTGGGTTATAAAAATATGTAGCTCTTAACTACCTCTATATTCACTTACTAAAAGTCTAAAACATAAAATTATTAAAATGTAACCATTGCAACAATATTCAAAGTAGTACCTCATCTGTTTGTCATTTCCAAGCTGTTCCCCTACAAAAGAATACAGGTCTAAATTACTAGATAGTTCCTTATTGATCCAGCCATTCATTTAGCTTTCTAGAATTACTTATTAGGACACTTTTCTGTAGTTTAGTCCAGGACCCGAGGACACAACATTGAAAAAAGATCCCTGACTCTTAGAACTGAGAATTAAAGATGACAATAAGGGCAGAGAAAAACAAGAAAAGAATCCAGCACATATGCAGCTAGTTCATAGAATAATAAGTAGTTGAAAGCAGTGGTACTGTTTCTAAGGTAGCTGAGCAGCTGACTGGAAGAAGAGAGGCATACATACATCTAGAGAAAGGGCCCTGGGGCAGGGTTTGCATGTGTGCGTGTGCGTGTGTGTATGTGTGTGTGAGAGAGAGGGGGGGAGCAAGTGTCTGAGAGAGAGAGAGAGAGAGAGAGAGAGAGAGAGAGAGAGAGAGAGAGAGAGAGAGAGACGCAACTGTCTAAGGCATCAGGGCAGGAAACGATCCAATGATTTTAAGTAAGGCACTCTATCTCTGCTTTTGATCATCACAGGTGGTGTAGGAGGGCCTTCTGTATTTCTGTTACTTTCATTGGTTAAATAAAAAGACTGCCTTGGCCTTTTGATAGGGCAGCCCTTAGGTGGGCGGAGTAGACAGAACAGAATGCTGAGGAGAAGGGAAGTGTGGCAGATGCCATGATTCTCCGGGCCAAGATGGACGCTGCTTAGACTCATGCCAGTAAGCCAGTCAAGTGGCGATACACATTAATGGAAATGGGTTAATCAAGATGTGAGTTAGCCAATAAGAGGCTAGAACTAATGGGCCAGGCAATAATTAAATGAATACAGTTTCTGTGTAATTATTTCGGGAATAAGTTAGCCAGGACCAAAAGCAGGCCAGCGGCCGGGAGCTGGGCAATGGGACACAGCCTGCTCCTCCTCATGCAACACACAGGCAATCACTGTTTTCTACATTTCAGGTCATTATCAAATGTAAATATAAGCACATGCACCCTAGTCCTGCCCCCTTTTTTGATTTTAATAATCTGCAGCATTCACTTAGAAAGATTTAGGAGGATTCTCATCAGGAAGAAAGCTCTCAAAGGCTTACAACTTTCAAATAATACAAGTTCAATGGACATGCAGCTGAACTATAGAATGATAGTCAAATACATGTACAACCAAGAAAAGTGGCTTATTACAATATTGTTAACAGTAAGGAAACACAAGCAGCTTTCTGGGACCCACAGTGTACTTGGCTCTTTTTGGGAGGACAGCTAGGACTGACAAGGGAAGTAGGCTTTTGTTTGATTGCTTTTTCCCCTTTTAATAATTATAAGCTAACTTTATCTATTAGTTGTATTTTAATATTCTCTACAAAGGAGCATGCATAATGAGATGAGGAGAAAAATGAGCATTTGCTCAGTTTTTGGCAGGCTCTTACCCTTAGGATAATATAATGCATTTATATAGACACAAACACACATCTTATAACACTCTACAAGTGTTCCTAAATCACCTTTTATAGAAAAAGCTTCCAGAGTGAGGCAAGGGCTTAGTTTGGTTAGTTCCAATGCCAAGGTTAAACAGATGGTCATTTACAAATCTTAGTCCATCGTAGCTACAATCTGTAGAGCCAGAGAGGTTAGATATGGAGGAAGGGACGGGATGGGGCGGGAAGGGAAGGGAGCTACATGGATCTCCCTGGGAGGGGGAAATAATAGATTTTATGGGTGGAATGGGAGGATCAGGTGGTGGAGGGGAGGTAGGGTTCAGGGAAAGAATTTGGGTGGTATAGAAACCTAGTGCAGTGGAAAGTTTCCAGAATATACGAAAGTGATTCTAATGAATAATGGGGAAGAGTCCCATCTGGCTATATCACCAAATGAAGTTTCCACTACTGGAACTGGGTTACATCCAATTGAGGTGTTGGCCAAAGGGGTCCCATGGAAAACTCCAAACAATCCAACCTGTTGCAAAGAATATAGGTTGTTCGCCACAAACAGATAAGAAGGTCCGTTGCTGAACACAACACCAATACAACTCATTGAAGATGTAGAGGATCAAGCTGTTACCTACATAGAACTCCAATATTCTGGTGTCTATGACACAGAAAGATACTCTGCAGGCTACCAAAAGAGAAATGCAAACACTAACCAAGCCACAAAACTTTTCATCTACAATCTGTCCCGTGTGCAAAATATATGCTAGGGCAATGCTGCTACAAAGCTTGTGGGAATAACCATCAATGTCTGATTTGACTTAAGGTCTATTCTAGGAGATGGAACCTATACCTAATACTGCTTGAGTGATCAAGAATCAGAGACTAGATAGCCCAGACCTAGGGTAAAACAAAATATTACTAGTCTTTTTTAAAGTAGTGATAAAATGACTCATAGTGATAATCTGCTATACTCAGGTATTATTCAGCCATAAAAGAAGTTTTCTCTTGCAGCAGACAGAAACTAATACAGAGACCAGACAGGGAGAAAGACCTCAGAACATACAGCTCTAATGGGCTGTCTTCAACAAATTCCTCCCCTCAGAGCTCAGGGAACCTCATGGAAGAAGAGGCAGGAAGAATGTAAGAGCCAGAGAGGATGGAGGACACCAAGAAAACAAGGTCCTTTAAATCAACTGAGCAAAGCTTACAGTAAGCACAGGGGTCCTCTGCATATATATTATATCTTTCAGTTTAGAATTTTTAAGGGACTCCTGAGTGTATGAATGAGTGGGTCTCCGATTCATTTGCTTTCCTTCGGGGCTCTTTTTCTTCGGTTGGTTTGCCTTGTCCAACTTTGATGTGATGGTTTTTGTTTTATTTATTTTGTCATGTTTGGTCGTTATCTTTTAGAAGCCTGTTCTTTTCTACTGAGAGACAGAAAGAGTGAGTCGGAATGAAAGGGGATGTGGGGAGGAATTGGGAGACAGATGGATAGGTAACTAATTAGAATATATTGTATGAAAAAATAATCTGTTTTCAATTAAAGGAAAAATTTGGAGGGGAGGGCATGGAGGTGTATTTATTACTATCTAACAATAAAATTATTCAAAATGCAATTAATCCTATTGTGCCTAAAATTTCAAACAAAGGATGGCATTTTTTTTCCTTTTCCTTTAAATTCATACAGGTAATGCATGATAAACAACTATAAAGAAAACTTTACTCAAGTTTATTCCATGAGTATTCATCACTAACCAATGCAAAAATGAACAGATATAGAATTTTAAGTAACAGTACATTTTAAAAGTTCATAAAATTCAAAGAAAAGAAACATTATTAAACTACAAAGTCAAGTTACATAACTTTATTACCTAATAATTAAACCCCGTATGAGAAAAAACAGTAATCAAGGGATCCACTGCCTGAATCCAACCCACAGCACAAAGAGACAAAACACAAACAATTAACACACAAAAGTCTATTCTGGCTGAAGACCATTAGTTTGTGGTGGGAAAAGAGAGTTTAAAATGGAGACAAAGACTCATTAAAAATTAAGTCTACACTCTACTGCCAGAGAGCCTGTTTGGAACCCTATTACTTGCAGAGTTACCCTAGCATTTGAAGAGCCTGCACTCCACAGTTACACAGGAGCAACCTACAGGCTGAAGTAGATAGAAAGTTATTGACACTAAAAGTGAAGTTGAAGTTGCCAGATAGAACACTACACTTCCATCAAAGCTTCCCTAGAAATGAAAGAAATGCTGCGTGGAGGGTCATTCAACTAAAGCGAGAATAGAATCACTCAACCTCTTTTGAAGGTTTCTTTCCTCAGGCAATTCCATTTTGCCTTCAAATAGTGTCTCCAACTTTAGAAATGACAGCTCTGGGAAGAAATTTTGATCCTAATGCAGAGGACCAGCTACTTGCACAGCACTGGCAGAATGAGACTTTGAAAGTGTTCAAAGGACTTTTTAAAACTTAAAAGAAAGTAATATATTAAAAAAGGAGCTTCTAAATACTTTTCAGTTCTGTGATTTTTCTAATCCTAGTAGTTTTGTCCCACATATCTATCTCCAGAAGCCACCCTAGTGGCATGTCACATTCAGTATATGTGCTACCAGCCTTCCATTAACTAAAGAATGCAGTCAATTTCTGTCACACACACATTGATGGCACTGAAAGAGCACAAGTCAGTCCAGGACTTTAACAAAGTCATCGTTAATTTAAAAGTGAATAAAAAATGTCTCCCACTAGATGGGCTTTATATTAAATGTTATTTAAAACATAGACATATACATGGCAAAGGGGGGCAGACAAAGGGGCAGAGAGGGAGAGAAACAAATGCTCCCTCTCTGGGTGATTGGAATTATGACATCACATATGTTTACATATATTCATACTCATCAACTGCCCACATGAAATATGTGCTGTTCTTTGTCATACTTTAATAAAGTTCTTTAAGAAAACAGCCTCTCAATGGTAAAGAACAAAGAGTCTAATGCACCCCGAGTATAGACCAGTATAGCAATGCATTCATATACATACAGTGTGCTGCAGGGCTAAATGATTCTGGAGGAGAAATCAACCTTTTAAATACAGGTGTCTAATTAAAGCACATTCCTGTGAACTTAGATTCTTTCTGCATTACATTAGAGCACTTGACTGAGGCTATCACCATAAGCAGGCACGTGGTGGCAGCCCGTCTCACTCTGGCATACCTGAGGTCCTGTGACTACATTGACCAAAACATTTATACCAGCTGATGGTCACTTGATCCTTACATCTCTCTATTTAGCAAACTGTTCTACAAGTTTGAGGTGAACATTTTCTGGGACATTCCTGCTCAAGACACTTTAAAAAAGACAACCTCTGCCAAATAATTCTAGCCTAAACAGGCCTGGGAAGGGTTGGGTTGGCACAAGATCCTAAACACAATTCTAAGGGTGAAACCTCTTCCAGCTAATAAAGACAGACTCAGACTAGTTCTTAAAAATAATACTTAATGATTAGATACATGCCTTTAATCCTTCTGAGTAGAAAAAAAATCAAACTTTTAAACAATTACAGGAAGAAAACATAAGTGGGTTTTGCTCACTAAATACACCGAGAGAAAAAGGATAGCTGTTACCTAAGTGACACAGTTTTTTTGTGTGTGGATAAATTCCAGAAATTAATTGTCTTAAATCCATTTTCTCCTTTCTTCCCTTCTCTCTCTCTCTCTGCAATCTGGAAAAAACATCTATGGCATTTTCTAGAAATAATGTTAGCAATGTATAAGGCAGTGTAGGATTCCTGTCTTTAAAAAGGGAAATAAAATTATTTGCATCCCATTAATGATAAGAAAATAAGGACATGAAATAACAGCTTTCTGAACCTTTAAATAGAAAGAATAAACAAGCAAATAAACCAGTCAGTTCCTCAAAAAATGAATACCTTGTATTTTATTTAATTTCTGAAGATATCTAACATCATAGGCTGTAGGCCTCATTTATAATATTAACCACCAAGTCTGTTTTTGCCATTGTTCAACTCTTACATCATCCAATAATTTCCATGGTGCTGAATTTTTAGTGCTTCTGTAACAAGCTCTACTCAGCTCAAACAAGCTAGAAAAGAAGCAAGTGGCGGCCCTCCGTGTGCTGCTGGTTCAGCTCCTCCTGCCCAGCACTAGGCCTCCTCACAGATGGAAAGAAGGATGCTTCCTTGCGGCTTGCTCACTGATAGGTCTGTGCTGCTCAGAAACAAAGTCACACTGCTCTGACATTAGTTGTTTAGAAATGTGGCTCCCTGTGAGAACACAGATGCTTTTAGGTAGTAATCAAGTCTCACTCTTTTCCAAGTCCCTAGGTGCCAGAAGCATTTTGTAAAATCAATAAGAGGTCAATCAACTATAAAATGTCTATAATTATAACACACTTCAAAGAAACCATACACAGAAAACCCTGAAACTCCATGGATGAACGTCTCCACTGGGGATAGCACCTGTGTATGTCTTTGTACACTTAAGAGCACTGAAGGGTTCTGGGGTTGGGCAGGGAGAGCTATCAGAAAGCCTCTTAACCTTCACAGCCCTTAGCACAACCATGGAAGCCTACCAAAAGTCAAACCACACTATATGCATCAACAGCTAGGGTTCTGTGGTTTTTTTTAAAAAAACTAAGTCTATGCAAATGGCTTCTACCATAAAGGAAAAGAAGGAAAAATGAGCTACCTGATGGAATGTGAAGATTTGGAAGCACCTAGTCAGATAATCTGTAAAGGATAAAAGGCTAAATTTGCATCACCATACACGCAGACCCTATTTGATAAAGCTGTCAGCTACAACATGCAATGCTCAGCAAAGAGAAAAAGGGAAGAAAGTGAATTCTAGTGTAACAAGGAGAAAATGGAAAAGGTAAGTGAGACTTCAAGGAGTAGTCGTTTATAAACTGTAGGGAATGTGGGAAAGAAAGGAGTACATAGTCCTAACTTACGATCAAGTATTTGCTGCCAAACTGGTTGAGGCTGGTTGTTACACAGTGAAAATGAATCCATTTCTTCAACTGGTCAGAAGAGCAAGTATTTTGTTGGAAGCAACTCAGTACAAACCAAAGACCATGCCGCATCTTGACAACAGCATTCTTCTTCTGCCCTCAATTTAGTTGTAGATGCTGTATTGTGTCCCTGCTGACAGGGGAAGGGTTTTCATAGTATATGGCCAGTTCTATAGAGCAAAAACAAGCACTTAGAGAAAACCACCAAGACAGTTAAAACTCAAGAGTCAAAACTAAGATTAAGAAAAGCAAAAAAGTCCAAATTAAGACTAAGAAAAGTAGGGCTGGTAAGACAGTTAAGTCTGTAAAGTACCTTACCATAAAAGAATGAGGACTTGAATTTCGTTCATAGCACCAAAGTTTGAAAAACAAGCCAACAACAGCAACGAAAAAGCATATGCTGGTGTTCAGCTGTAATCGTAGCAATGGAGAGAGACAAAGCCTCCTCTACTTGATGAGTTCCAACAAAAGAAGCTGCCTTAAAACAAGATGGATAGCATTCAAGGACAACATTGGTGGCTGACCTTTGGCCTATGCACCATATGAGATGAAACATTAGAGAAAGAGGAAAGGACGGAGGGAGGAAGAGAGAAATCTATTTACAATTGAAAATCACCTATTTTTATACTGCATAATATGCAATATAAAAAGGAAGGTGGATACTACAAAGGATCACTACTAGTGACAAAGTGCAAGGAGAAGGTCAGTCAGTGCAGTAAAACCACAAACATGGATAAGGGAACACAGGTACCCTGACACTCCTCAGTGGAGTTTTCTCATCGTCTATATAGGTAAGAGCAGCCATCCAGGAAGCCTGAAAGGCTGGAAAGAGGAATGACTTTTATGAGTTTAATGGAAAAGTTAGAAAAGTTTAGAGTCTAGAGACCACAAAAAGGGGAAGATTATTTCTAAGCCTAGGGGAAGGCAAGAGATAAAGGAAGGAAGTCTTTCTTCCTGTGCAGAGGAACAGTAGCCAACTTCATTACTAGGCTGAAAGGGGAAATAACACAAATAAAATTGCTGTTTATATTGATGGTAAGTAACACAGGAGAAATCTGGTTCCTCTTTCTATGAGGGGAAAAAGGGGTCAGGAGAGGTATGCCTTGAAAGGATTAGCTGGAAGTAAAGTAGGACTGGATGTGACTGTTAAAGTGCCCTAGGAATACAGCTATCAGTTAAAAAAGAAGGGTAAGAGGGCTGGGATATAACTCAGCAGCAGTGTCTACCTATACGTGTGAGGCCCTGGCTTCTATACCCAGGTGCTCCCTATCCTGAAAAGGCTCTGCATTCTCCTGAGCTCCTGGCTCCAAGCCTATAACCTCATGTTCATTCTCTTTCTTACTATCCTATCAAGACTGTTTCAGATTCTCATGGGAAATTACAATTTGCTTTCTGACATGGTCTCTTCTGTAAGCCTTACTCTGATGAGAAAACACTGTAATTTGGGGAACAAAGTAGGAGGAAAAATTCCAAACATGCTTACTCTTTTACTTTCCCATCCTAACAGTGGTGGTGCATATATGGAAATCCCAGATAAACTGGAGAGAGCTGCCACGCCCATCACCACATTTCTTCCAGAGCTGTCCCTAAGAAACCGGCAGGGACCAGAATCATTAGTGATAAAAGAGCAGTAGCAGATTTGACCAAAATGAAACAAAGCAATAGACTTCTCCTTGACTGAGTTTCATATCTAGACAGAACCTAACATTCTTTGTTCACCTTTATTACTACAGCCCCTAATGTGTTTAAAGCCCAAATTCAGCTAAAGGAACTCTCCAACCATGAACACAACACTCAGAGACAAGAACTTTCAAGATGCAGTAAGAAAACAAGTTGTGTTTTGGTTCCAACAGGTGAATGGGAAATCGACAGAAAGCCCTTAGGAAAACTGTCATTTTATCAATATGTCAAACAAGTTACAAAACAGTGTGTCTACTAGAGCCCTCAACCAGGATACAAGCCACATAAACAAAAATAAAACCAAGCAAAGAAAAAACAACCCCACAGTTCTTTGACTCTATTACAAATAAGAAATGTACACCATCTTTCTACAAATATAAAGGTCCTGAGAAACCTAGAAGGCAAGAACCCTACTTGATGATGTTTCTCTCAGTTTCTTAAACTTACTTGCCCATAGAACTTTCCTCGTGACTCCTCAAAACATGTTTGCTTAAGTACCATTTCCCAGAGAGCTTATTCCTTAGAGTGTATCACATATGCTGATGACAAGTTTGGATGGCAAATTATATAAGGAGTACTCTGTAGACAATTTCCTCAAAACCACAAGTGGGAAAAAGTATAAGACAATGAAGGACATTTAAAGTGACAGGTACCTAGAAAATAAATGTGCAACCAACATAACCCAGGTGCAAAAAGATACCAGGCATGGTCCAATCTTCCAGGAAAAACAAAACAAAACAAAACTTCAACAGCACCTGCCTTTACCTATGGTTTTGTGGATCACTTGAAACCAATTATTTATTATTTAGTGTCCTTGTAGGAAGAATTGGAAATGAGCTGAGAGTCTTGACCAAATAGCCAATGATATAAGTATGGGAAAATAACAAGGTGTATGTAGCAAGTAGCAGGAGAGAATGGTGAGCTTTCTCACCAAAGAAAGGGGCACAAGGGTTCCATGATCCAGGAGACAGACAGCTTGGCATTTCCTGATCCTGTTTATTCTTCAATCAAAAGAAAATAATACTGACCCACATGACCACGGGAAGGCTTGCACACAATGAAGTAGGTACCTTACAACCTGTGGCCAGCTTCCAAAGCAGCAGCCTTGCTACATAGGAGCCCAACAGCAATGGTGTGTAAGTTCAGGTTCATAAGGCAAGCAGGCAGCTACTCTACCAATTTGGGAATGGAGAGAACACTTTGTTAAAAAATACATTCATTTAAATGACAAGGGAGTGGTGAAAGATGGGGGTGGTTACAGGCTGCATTCACTGTTCAACTTTGGATGCTCACCATGAAAGTTCTATTATTTCTATACCAAAACCATTGAAATTCTATCATGTTTTCCCTCCCTAAGAGAGCGTAATCTTGATTTTTACCAAACTGGGACATTTTGAAACCCTCCATTTTACTATAATGATGATGTCTTGTTTTCTTCAGGTTCTTCAAAAATCAAGGAATAACCAACATGAAATAAACCACACATAATTAAATTAGATGATCAGGAAGTTTGGAAAACAGAATCCCCCATGAAATAGCAACATAAATAAGAAAGTGAAATTGCCCACTAGCTCTAGTTTCCTTGTGCCCCTTTGCAACCCTTCCCCTCTTGCTATATCTACCCTTCTGTTCTCTGCTTGATACAATAACTTGTCTTTCTGCCATTAAGAATTTCTTTGCACTTTCTAGAAATTAATGTAAGCAGCATTATATTTAGCGTATTCTCATAAGGGTCCCTCATTTTATTTAAGGTAGTAACTTTTTCCATTACTAAGCAGTATCCATTGGAATACAGTGATGTATTTGTCCATTACGTTGCAGTTGGACATTTGGGATTTTCCTCTTCTTGATCATAACTAAAAAAACTGGTATGAACATCCACGTACGCATGGCTTTCTTATCCCTCTAAACAGGACAGCTAGATCACATGGTAAGTGTATGTTTGACATTCTAAGAAATTGCCAAATTGTCTTCTAAAATATTTCTACCACTTCACATTCCTTCATAAATGTCTGCATTTAAGCCCCAAATCCCTGCATTCTCAACTTCCACTTGATAGTCAGCCTTTTACATTCCAGCTGTTCAAATAATATGTAGTTTTCGTTTACATTTGCCTAATGACTAATGACGCTAAACACCCTTCATGCACTTATCTTTGCAATATGGGTATCTTCTTTAGAGAAATGTCTGTTGAGATCCTTTGTCCATGTTTTAAATTTGCAGGCTTATTATTGAAAATGTTATCAGTTTCCGCAAGTGGTTGAAACAAACTCAGATTTTCCAGAACTCAAAGTACATAAGTAAATAAATATTTCCACAATATTTTCTAAAGCCCATGTTCTATTTATGATAAACCTGAAACTCTTTCACAGCTTGCAAAGAATTTATTTATATGACTACTGCTACAAGGATCAGAACTTAATTAGTGAATGAAGTAACCCTACATGCTACATGGTAGCCCCAAAAACCTCTTGGTTACTCCTCAGAAAATTACCAGTTTTCATCCATAAGTCATTTCACTCAAATCTTTGAACTATATACACTAATCGTACCGGTTCTATTTTACAAAATAATCATTTCTTCTATTCAAACTCAGGCCCATATTCAAAAGTAAATAAGGTTAAAACCAAGTTCCATTGTTTGTGCAAATGGTGGCAGATGAAAATGTGACATGCAAACAAGAACATGAATTCCCAGTGGAGATTCGTTAACAGCAGCTAAATTGGAGGGCAGTTCTAGGCATTGCTGAGAAGAGAAAACAGTCCTGGTTCTGTTGTGTGGTACCACCAGGTCGTCACTCAATTGTTACAGTTGATGTGGGTTTCCTTTTAGATGCCTGGAAAATGACTCTGCTGACCACATCCACATTCTGAAATACTTTTTGAGAACTTGTAACCAAACTGCAGGAACTGACTCATTTTTGCAGCGCCCAGCCACCACACAATCGTTTCAAAGAGGCTCAAGTCGAAGGCAGAAACACCAAGGTTTCAGACCACAGGCAGAAATCTGTCTGGATTTACATGGGAGGAGGGGGAAACCCCAGGGCAAAAAGAACAAGTAGTCCAGGAGATTAAGATTAGGTCTTGGAGGAAGGACTGGCAACAAAATCCTTATAGACAAAACATGTGCAAGAAGTCATCTATTTCTAGAAAGTAGATTCAGTGGAAGATGTACACAGGGAGATTTCATACAAAATGGTGCCTTTAAAGGCCATTCTTGAATTCCTCACTCTTTCCAGTTCATCAAGCAAAGTGATGCTCAGTCATGAGTACTCCCTTGCTTCATAGGCTGTAAGCAGTAATGGACAGCATAGCAGGAAGAATGAAGGGCTAACACTAAGCCCCTGGGTCTCCCCTACCTCCTCCCCTGTCCATTTCTCCATTTCTTCTTCTTGGCTCTATATGCAACACAATCAAGAAAATGGGTGTGCTCATAAATCCCCAAGCCTCTCTGTATTCACACTGAGTTCTTGAGTCAGTCACACTGAGTTCTTGAGTCAGGAAGAAAGGCAGCAAATGGAACCCTGCTCCTGGACACCACACTCTTCCCAAAGTACTCATTTCTCCTTCTGCTCAAGTGAAACAGATCAGTCACTTTCAGCCAGAAACAATGATGATATCTGGTTCAGTTGAACCAAATTTTAAACAACAAAACCAGTAATTCTTTTATGCAGGTGAGCTCCTTGCTAAAAAAGAATATAAGGGTTAACAGAAATACATCATTAGCTAGTCAGGCTAGATGATAAGAAGTTTTGATAAGGGCTCAGGTATCAGGAAATAAGATCCACTTAGGTAAGATCTATGAGTAGCTATCAAGCCCCATTTATTCTAAGTCTGGTCTAGTTTGCTTGTCTATATGATGGTATGTATATGCTTTATGTCTGGCCTCACACTTGCCATCAAACTTATGCACAAATCAAGACTTTCGGTATTAGATTACAAAATAGACAATAGGGAGTATTTATGGCAGTCATTGCTCTATACCTTTAATGAATTGCAAGTATATATTTTCAATACAACTTTTTTAAAAAGGGTATATAAATTCTTACCCTTCCCAACTGACCAACTGCTTTCATTTTCCTAGGTTCCCTTTTTGTCTCCAGTTGTAAAATCAGTAGGATTGTACAATTTTCTAACCTGGGTCAAACAAAATTTTCTAATAAGTTAGAGGGACTTTACTAATTGAATATAAAATAGAACTAGTAGAAAAACCTAAGTTGCTTCAAGTTGCAAACAAAATGTACAAAGACATGCCCTATGGGAAGAGAGTTACAGGAAACATAAATGAATCAAAACATACCACTATTAAATAGTCAGGACCCTCACATCTCTCTCTGAATACATGGGCTACCCACACTGAGCTCCTTCATTTTTCTTTACTAGGAGCTTTATAAGACATCACAATTAGAATCACAAAAGAAGCATTTTATCAAAAGAAAGTCCTGTACAATTTGCACCCACATTGATTTTATAAGGTGCAAAGACGGTCGGCTCTCCAAGTTCCCTATTGCAAATATTAACCCTCCTCTAGTTTGTTACTACCTCATACCTTTCAGCACTATCTTACTACAGAGAACAGATTCCTAAATGGTTCATCTTGTATGTCCATTGCTGTTCTCCTTTTTTGATTCCTAAAATTTTCTTCCTCCAGCTACCACTGTGGCTGTGCCAGATCTCTCTATGGGTTTCTCTGCACAAATGTCACTACATCAGAGGCTTTTCAATCAGCTCCAGATAAGCAGCCACATTCTAACCCTGCAACACTCCCTATCTGTCTGAGTTGGTTGTGTTTTCTGCCATAACATTTACTAACACCTGCCACATATTTATTTCTTCCTACCTACCTAATGTAAGCAAGGACTTCATTCACTGCTGCAATCTTAGACTGTGAACACTAAAATGAACCTTTCTCTATGTGGTATCTCTGCCATTAATTCTCCTACATATTACCAAGTCCAGTTGGCACCTGAAACAACTTTTATTAACACCTTACCAAAAAATCCAAACTTTAAGGGTCAGGAGTACAGGGTCAGAGGAATGATCCGTTTAGAGAAATTGTGCATAAAAGATAGAATAGCTGCTCTATAACCGCCCCACCACTCAGGGGTAGAAACATAAGAGGGCTTATTAGGGTGTGGATGCCAAACAGAATGTGGAAAAGTAAGAAACCCTGTGTTGACCAATTTGTTTGCTTAACTTTGATCTACATTACCTTTTTATCCCATTGGACCATATGCTTACTAGGAATGCGGACTTCAAAAGTCACATTGAACTACATATTCTCGTCAATGTCTTTGTGGCTAAAAAACACAGGTCATTCTGTTTCCTTGAGAAGAATTTGAATAGCTATTTTGAAAAGATCTGTGGGTAGGCAAATCCATGTTAAACTTACTATTTAATTACAAGGAAAAGTAAATTGTCTTCAAGAGAAGTATTCCCAGTGGCAGAGTGGGGACAAGTAAGACTTTCTCTGGTGTGTTAGCAGTGTGAGAAAAGTATCACTCCTTACTTGCCACAACTTTAGTTAGATATTAAAAAACAAATAACCACCACCACAACAAAACAACCTAAAAACCTTGAATTTAACTGAGGTCAGAACCAGAGTTCAAGTCTATTTTAAACTACTTTCTAAGATATTTTGGGGAGGCTCTTGTTAAGGTTTACTATCCTTTATAGAAATGGTTTGAAAGTTTAGGTGTTCTGAAATCACATTTGGCCAAGAAGAAAAGAAGTCAATCAACCCACATAGCTCCCAAGCTTTTTCTCCATTTAAGCAAGGAAACTAGTTGACAGAAGATGCTTAAAGACTTGCTGTCAGTCTGGGAGAGATACACTGGCCCCAATGACAAGTATCAAACAAAAGATCTTTACTGAGGGAAAAAGGGACAAACGAAGTTTACAGTTTCTACTTCTCTCTCCAACCCCATTCCAAGAACTCTTATTCTGTCCTTTCTTTCCCTTTGTCTTCAGGAAGAGGATGAAAGAGGGAAAATAAAGATGAATGAATGAGCATAAAAATGATGGAATGGGGGCAAGCACCATTTCATATCCTCCTAGGGGTAGGCCCAGTTCAAGACCAATGAGAAGTTTTAGATATTTCCAAGTACTCATGGACTTGGCTGAGCTGCCCTCACACACTTTCTAAATCAAATTTCAGCAAGTGCAGTAAGAAGAAACTATTAATTTTCAAGCTAAAAGTTAACTCCTGGTGCGAACATGAAGTTTTTCTTTTAATGGGCATCAGTGGCTACTTCCATGTTCTGTTCTATAGAGAAAGTCTTCAGAACTAAATGGAGATAAAATTAAAAGACATTCATGAATACAAATTCTCATTCACTTTACCTTCCTACCAAAAGGCCATCACATAATTCTCCCCCCACCCCCACCTTCAAATGGAAACTTGAGAGGGAAAAATAGGGGAAGTTAGATGAGTAAGTGTATTAGTGATTTAGATCAACTGAAAACAAGGAATTCCCCTCCTGGATATCAGTGGCCTAATTAAAACTCATAAAACACCCGTGACTAAGACCGTTCCTACTGATTTGTGATATAAGAAGTAGCAAAAGTCAACTGTGTATTTCAATATTTAGAGACCCAGGCCTGAAAGATGTGACACTTTTTAGACAGAATTGAGAAGATCACTGCTTTCAGCTTCAGTCAACTTTAACTCTGCCTTTGAACCCAAAGAACTTCCCATCTGAGCTATCAACAGTCTATTTGGATTCAGATTCTGTTTCTACAACAGACAAAGTGGCCCAAAGTAAGTTCCTTTGTTCCTCTGTGCTTTAGACTCCTCACTTATAAAGTAGAGGAGACAGTGGCACCAACAGCTTGCTATGAACATCAAATAGGGTACTGCCACTGGGAGTACCTACAGGAGCAACTACTCAAAACATACTAAGTGCACAACAAATGGCAACCAAAAACTTGTTGCTATTTTAGTTAATCTGCTGTACCCAAAGTCACATATGTTAGCATAAACCCATAGGCCTTGGCCTAAACCGAAAGGATTTGGGAAATACAAGTGCATGGGGCACCATTACTCCAGGTTCCCTAACATGTACACTTCTATGTATGATCAGATGGAAACATCAGAAATCTGCTCAGGCTCTGTGGTTTAGAGAAACCAATGGAGTCACTCAGGTACCCAGGGCAAAGTACACTTAAAGCACAAGCACATTTGATCCCCAAGCTTGGGCCTCTTACAGAATAAACAGTTCAGATTTGGAGATAATTTTTGCATGCAGGTTATCAGAACTGTGAAAGCTCTCAGCAAAGTATTGCTGTGCCTACATAAATTCAACCAACTTTTCTTTGTTAAAAACTAAGCTAAGGTCTTTATATGTGTATGGGGGGAAGATATCAAAAGAGTCTCTTTTAAACAATATGTTATTCATTAAAAAGAACAAAGGCAGAAGAGCTACAATAACACCAATAATAAGGTGCCCAAGCAGAACAGCCAGGTGCTTCAAGAAAGAATTCTTTTTCATGGCAAGAAGGAGACAGAGACGTGCTTTAAAATGAAATCTTAGTCTGGCCACCCTGTAGCTTAGAAATTTACATTTCTTTTCTTTTGGGTTTTTTTTCAAGACAGGGTTCCTCTGTAAAAGCTCAGGAACTCACTCTATAGAACAGGCCAGTCTCAAACTCAGAGACCTGCCTGCCTCTGCCTCCCAAGTGCTGGGATTAGAGGCATGTACCACCATCCAGTCTCTGAAAGGTTCAATATATATATTTCTCTTTGTAGTTACTTTTTTCTTATTTTGTTTTGTTTCAACGAAGTTGTCACTACATTGAGATCAATAGTTTTAAAGTGATTTCAAACAAAATAGATGTTATTTACTATAGCTAAGAAAAGCAAATGTTTCAGTTGCTATACCGACTTATAAAAGCATCAAATCCAACTTCTGTATGCATCAAATCTGTTCCTTTAGAAAAATTAAAGGAAAGGAGCTATAATGACGTATTTACATAACAACATAATTTACAACTAATAGCATATGTGGTATGCCTTATGTCTTACATTAGTCTACACACTTTAGAATGTATAAATTAGAATAAATGGAGTAGTGAGAGATAAGTTATAGCATGAAATCCTAAGAATTTGAACTAGAAGATGTTAATATTAAATCACTTCCATTTTTAATATTTAGTATGTATAGCAATTGTTTTATATTGACTATTTTCCAAAGAAACAAGGGCAGTTTAGTAGGTAAGTGTTGATATCTTACCTGAAATATATGTTCTAATTTTGCTGCCCATCTCTGTAAGTCGAAAGTAGTTCATAAAATTATTATACTTTGCATGTTCTCCTTAATTCTTAATCTACTTGATAGCAAGAAAATAAATGGCCAATCATCTCATTTCTAAATTTAAAAAATATATACCTAGTAACTCCATTCGAAACTGGTTCAGTTTCCCCTTCTGAATAAAAAAACAACTGTTCTCCAAACTTTGACCATGCAATCTACATGGTTTGTTTAGGAGAAATAAGTTTTCAAAACTATTAATATAAAATGGTAAGTAACAGCAAAAAAAAAGTTGGTGTCAGGCATTGGTGGCAGATTAAACATGGCACTCAGGAGGCAGAGACAGGCAGATCTCTGTAACTTCAAGGCCAGCATGGCCTATATAGAGCAAGTTTCAGGACAGACAGCAAAGAGATACACAGAGAAACCCTGTATCAAAAGACAAGAAAGAAAGGAAGGAAGGGAGGGAGGGAGGAAGGAAGGAAAATAAGAAAAAAAAAGTCAGCAAAACATTTTCCCCTCATCTACAGCAGTTTGAAATGAGCATAAGGGAAGTTGAAGACAGAGATCAAAATACATATCTAAAAATCTTTACGTCTGTTCAAAGCTAACAATACCAGGAGTGGTTGACTAAAATGTCAAGCAAGGACATAAAGTGCACAATATGCCAAAAGGAAGTAAGAGCTATAAAGAAAACCTAAGTGGGGACGGAAGGACAGGGAAGTAAAACAGGGGAGGGCTGAGAAGAATGTTTTAATCACTAGAAACAAATAGGTACAAGAGACCACCTTAGACATATTTTTAAGAAGCACTCCTTTTTGGGATTCAGTAATGCAGTTCAATTTACTGGAGCTGCCTGATTTCCTGAAGCCACTTACTGTGCCCAGCATAATTCCCTCTGAGGTGACCATTTCTCCCTTCACAGTCTAGACCTCCTTCTAGGTAAAAAAAAAAAAAAAAGTCCCAGAAAATAGCTATGGAAGAATTTTTTTTCTAACTGTATAAGTAAATTCCCTTGGGATTTAAAAAAATGTATTTTTTCTCTTAGTTTTTACCAATTAAAGAAGTCAGGTTGATTCACTGATAGAGGTTAGATCCCTTGAACTCCCATAATCCCACCACAGACCAGTTAAAAACATATCACACAGGACCATAGTAATGACCACAGTGGTGATATTACCACCTTCTGATGACACTAGGCATAGGATAACCAAGAATGAAGGAACCAGATGATACACCCTCTGACTCAGCCAAGTTTCAGAGCTTGTAAAGCCTCGCTCTATTATTTTTTCTGTCATTTTAGGCAATTTGCTTCACCTCTCTATGCAGTTTTCTCTGCATAAAATGGAGTAAAAATCTACTGGCTTTTCAGTTAATACATGTAAAACATTTGATACTAAAATATATCTCCTGGGTAACTATCAGGAACTGGTAAGCACTGTACTAGATGCCAGGGATATATTTAGAAAAGTACTTAACACATAGCATGAGTCCAATAAATGTTAACTCAAGAGTCAGAAACCCTTATCTGGCAGGAGGCACTCAGATTATTATAAATCTTACAAAAAGGGTGATTACTTAATATACACACATATGTATGTAACTACAGGGGAGGCCTGGTATTCTATTCTAGAAGCAAGTATGCAAATATTTCTGTGATAAAACATACAGACCTATTGAGCTAAATAAAGAGTACAAGTGGCCTCCTGTAAGCTCAGGCCAGGACTTGCTATAAGTTTGTGACAAAAATGTTTTCCCTCACTTGTTAGAACCATTTGGATTGAGAAGAAATGGTAGATTTATATTTATTAAGTAAGGGATAAGCCTTACTGAAATATTTCCCTCACTAATTCTTAAGATACTATTGACAAAATAAATTGCCAAAACCATTGAGTAATAGAAAATGCCTTCAGGCAAGGAATGTGCACAAGTGGATAATCAATCTAGGTACATTATTAGTCTAAACAGTCTCTTGCTGATACAGTGTTTCCTAGATTCTCAGTCTGCCAATTCACTTCCATAAACAGGTCTCAAAAATCTTTTTAAAGTATGTTAAGTAATTTTTTAATGTAAGAAATTTCTTAGGGTTTATGACTATTTAATAATGCAATCCTGTCCATTTCATAGGAAAAAGACATAAGCTAGTAAATGGCAGATGCACAGTTGGTTGAAAAGCATGTTGCAAGAACACAGAATCTTCTGTAGTCAGCCTAGGGAAGAGGAATACTATGCCAAAGTGGTAAGCCACCTATCAAAGAATTCTCTTCACATTGCATCTGAATATTAGCAACTCTTGTAGAGCCTACAATAACTGGTTCAAGATGTTCTCACTGCTGCTCAGCACTGGACAAAGATGTGCACAACTTCATGTAAGCTGACTTATTACTCCATGTTGGTACTTATCTCTCCCAACTTTTCTCATAAGATTTTGTATTTAAGTATTGCTATCCTCAAGACCTATGTTCCATGGTGATCCCATACACAAAGGCAAGTCAAGGAGACATGAAAGGAATACAGTGTTTCCTACTTATGACACTTCATGCTTTCCCCACTCCTACTCAATGAGACTGCAACAGAAGGTTTGAATGACATTTATGAACTGAGATCTTAAAGCTAAAGATCAACACCCAACTACTCAGTTGTCATCAACATTGCAAGGCTTATCTGAGTTCTTATAAACAGCCAGTCATTTCATTGGTGATTAAAGCTCCCCTTCAAATAAAGCTTACTTACGCACACACACAGAGAGAGAGAGAGAGAGAGAGAGAGAGAGAGAGAGGGAGAGAGAGAGACAGAGAGACAGAGAGAAAGAGATCTTAAAATCAGAAAGTTAAAAATGTTTCTATTTTCCTAGCTATAATAACTCAAAATGTTCATAAATATTTTTAGAAAGACAGTGACTACTTCAATAAATTTAATCATAAGTCTCTCAAATGTCTTACTTTCACATTATTGTTTTTGCAAACCCACAAGTACGTCATTAATATATTTTTACCAAATATACCAAAATACCAACTCCAGGAGAGAACTCAGAGTAATGCTTTTAGATGTATATTTAAATATAATACACTGAGAACAAAGAATGACAAAGTAATTTTAAAAATGAAGCTTTTGGTAATTCTTCTGGGACATACTTTGTAACATTTACTATCCCAATTTACATTATGTTCCACTTTTATCACTCAAGACAATGGCTTCTAAATGCCTGAAGAACATTTAAAGATTTTATAGTCTTTTTCCTATCCAGCATGTATTTAGCCTAATATTAAATCATCATGTCTTATCCAAGTATTTACATAAAATCCAGAGATGAAAATAAGTATTACTCCCTGCATATACACTAGCAGTAGAATATAAATTATCTAAAAATACTGTCATGGTTTTTCACCATTTGTCTTTCTCTCAAACCTATAAATTCATGTGTGTCAGGAGGGCACACTAAGTCAAATGGCTTGTGACACTCACACAAATTTGTGATGTCAATGTACTGATTTATGGCTGGGTCGCACCTCACAGTCATACTTGTCTTCCAATTGAAATGGACGTCTTGGGAGCTATTTATGAGCTGAAGAAAATGATCTTCAAACCCTCAAAGTATGTAAAGTGTGTGGGGGGGTACAGAATCTACTGTACTCATTTTCCTCCTCCCTATCTGTACCCCACTCAACTAACAGCGAGCCTGTAATTTTGCTATCCTTTTATAACTTGCTCTTTTTTAAGTTGGGAATTTTATAATTTCAAAAGCAGCAGAATGAGAACCAGAAGTCAGGCATGTTTGCCTGACTTTTAATTTAGTTGGAGATACTTAACATAAAATAAACAATATTACACTCTTTAAAATTCAAAGCACAATTCTGTCCATAAGACATAATTACATGTTTACATTCATAAATGAAGATTGCCCAGAATACCTATATAATTACTGACACTTAAAATATTTTCTCTCTAATTATATGTAAGTATATATCACATGATTACTTCAACTGACCAATAAGAAACTGGCAAAAATCAAGCAGCCACCCACTATCTAATCTTTGCTTGTTGTGCTTAACCTTTCTCTACACAATCCCTATTCAGCAAAGTCAAGCAATCAAACACTCACATTTAATATAAAACTGTGGCATCTCACTGTCTTTAGGAATATAGGTATTCAAAGGTTATTGTCTTTTTATGAAAACCTTAAGCATAGCAACAGCTCAGACTCAAAATCTGAAAACTGAATTTCAGGTTTCAGAGAAAGGAAGCCAGACACAAAGGAACTACACGGCTAAGAGTTGCTCATTACCAACTTGAAATGTTATGGACTATATGGAAATAGCCACCCTTTTGCTTTATTAATGTAATCAAACAGAACAATTTAAAAATTGGTACATAAATGCAAAGCAAAATCCATGACCATCAGAATCTACCATTCACAATCAGAAGTTTTGGGTGTATTGCTTCAACTTTCATTTTGTAAAGATCTAGACAAAGCACTCGACACAATGGGGAGGGAAAGGAGCAGACTAATTCTGAAAGTATCTCTTCAAATTTCAACTTGCTAGTAAGAATGAATGCAAATTTCTATCCATGGCAAGTTCATGCAGCAACTCAGTCCAACAGCCCATTTTGATTTTATACTTTCCTCCACTGAAAAGGAGCCCAGGTTCAAAAAGTAAGACCTAGTTACAGTACGTATTTGGCTGCACTTTTTTTAATTACCTGGTTCCTTCTCAGCCTTTATGCTATACTGTAGGGCTGGCTGCCTGCCTTTAAAATTCCTACCTTTCGTGTTATGTTTTCTATTCTACACAATTGTTAGGCGTCTGTGAACAATTTTGCAATTCTCCCACACACCATATGATATTTATTAGGGACAATGCCACTTTTCACTTACCGATTCTGGAAAATGCAGTGTTTCCTGGTGACAGAACACTGCAGCTTCCGTTTGCCCGAAACTCGTTCTCAGCTTGGTAAATCTGATTATAAAACGGCTTTGTTCTGATCACACGAGGCGCTTTGCCTATAAAAGTTTTCTAACGACTTATCTGCGTTTCATTCCTGTGACAAAATGAATCAGACAAAGGGGAAAGAGGAGACAAGGAATAAGTCCACACAAGTTCTTGGCACACACTTTCAGTAACATTTTTCTCAGTTTAATCAGTAAGCTACATTAAAGTGACAGTTACCAGTTCAGGAAGCCAGTTTGATCAAATCAGCCACAAGTAATCTGAGTGTCTTCCACTGGTGTGCAGACCCCAGGGCAGCAATTACTTCATTATCTATCACAGGAGGAATCAGTAGACAGACCCCACTTGCACCCTACCCCTCTTGAACAGCAGTCAGGGGCTGAGTAGACAGTGGACAATCGTCTGACCCGGGACTTCTTATAGGGACCCACCAATTAGCTGCTGACCAATCACAACTAACACCTAGTACCTAAGTCACATGACAGGGCAGTCCCTATGACTGTAGGATTTCTGAATTACTGGGGTTATACAAAGGACACTCATTCAGGAAAGGGGGGGAGGGACAAGCTGAAACAGAAAACGCCCTGGCTGCAACAATTCAAGCTTTAAAACAAGTAGCACCGTAGCGTCACACAGACAGAGAAGAAGCCGAGAGACCCAGGCAGGATAGAAATCAGAAGAATGTCTGGCATGTATTAAGAAATAATCCCCAAGCAGAGGCTGAGTTTAACACTCACTGCAGCTGCAAATGGATGCCTCATCCTGCTTCTGCCAGACTCGCTGAAGATTTTACATTCAAAATTTCATTCTGTAGAGTTCTACAGAGCCTCGTAGAACCACTGTAGGGAAATGGGAAAGGGGCATAAGCCTCTCTTTCCTTCCCTTAAAGGGCCCAAGAAAAGATCCTAAGGCAAACATGTTTTATTAAAACAGTTGTAAACCGTAAGCAAGTTTAAGCATCATCAGGACAAATCCTTATGCTGGCTACAAATTATATCCCCCTTCCCTGTTCATTTTGTTCTGTCCATATAAAGCACGCTCTTATTAAATAAACAAGCCCACTTCATGAAGTAGCTGCCAATTCATTTTTAATACCTCCAATTTCTCGTAAATACCACTTAAGCCTTGGGAAGAAATTCAACCATGAACAGCCTTCCATTTCTTCATTCTCTGAAAATGGTACTTACAAGTGTTCCTTGTTCAGATCTGTCCATTTCTTCTCCCCGTCCACTGACATTTAAAGTCAAAAAATGGGCTTAGCTTCATCTGTCCAAACCAGACGCCCCATTTTGCTCAAGCAAAGCTGCAACAGTCATTTCTCCGAGGCAAGCCCAGAGCACTGTACTGCTTGCTTCTCCCAATTTATGGAAGGAAGCATATGTCAAACAAACCAGGTGATGACTCACTCTGCCTCCCCCGGCCACATTTTCCCCAGAATGGGAGGGTAGTGTAAGCACAGCCATTTGGATATGAGTCAGTTTTATTAGACTGGCGGTTGCAGTTGATCTGACAAACTCATTTTTTAATTCTAACTTGTACATTTAAGGATCACATGCATGTTCTAAAAGGTTTCAAAGCATTTAATCATGTAAACAAGAAAGCTCCAAGATTATTTTTGAAGCCTCAGTGAAGCTCTGGCCCCACTCCCTAATATGTAATGTTACAGAACCATGTGTTGGAAATTTTAGTTCACACACAGTGGGGAAATGTGCAGTCTGCCTCACATCTTTACCAGCTTAAATCTCATGTTGGGGCCCATGTGGCAGCTTCTTCAGGAAGTGGTCAGGGACGTGAGAGACATGAAAGAGGCTTTCGCTTTTGTATGTACTGCACTTCGCACTCTAACTTGAGTTACTCACATAGAAACACAAATGTGACAATGACCCTGCCCCGCCCCAACATCTCAATAGTCTTTTAATATCAACTTATTTAAAAGCCAAAGGCAAAAACTTGAAAGTCACCAAATGGTCTCTGGGAAAAAAATCCCAAATAAACTGCTTAAAAATCAACTTTTCAGTAAAAGGTTCAGTAACTAGCATGGTGGGAGTGGCATTACATGGAGTCAATTGTTCCCAGGTATTACGTAGACAGGAAGAAATTGAATAATGAGTGCAATTCCCTACACACAAAATCTGCAAGGCTCATGCAAGCAGCTGAACTACAGTTATCTCTTTTCAGCATACTTCCTTTAACCTTGACCAAAGCTGACAACTGCTTTGATGGAGGCTTAGCATTTACGGTTGATTAAACCTTGACGGATAACTAGTTATGTTAGGTAGGACATACATTCTATTTTTACAACATAACAAAATATTCGAATAGCAATTTTCCAACTCATAGATGAAGACACAGAAAACATACACACACTTAAATAATATAAAAAGTTAATTCTGGGGTTGATCACTCACTTTATTAAAAATTTCCCCAGAAGACTTCACTGGAATAAACACCACTCTAAATTTTCATATAGAATCGGTTCTTAGAAATTAAATCTACACAGACTACTTGGGAGTGCATTTCCAATTTATACTTTTCAATTCTATTTTAACTACAAGCACATTTCTCAACTAGTTATTAAAACTTATTCATATTTCAGCAGGGATATATTAATCTAGCCACTGAAAAACAATTACCTCCCTATGGTACACAGAGAGCATCAGGTCTATAATTACATAGCTTTCCATGGAAATACAGAACTTTAATAAAATCAAACAACCAAAACTCTGGGATCTGAAGAGACCTTTAACATCTTTTAAAAGTCTGGAGAATGGCTAGTGTTTCGATCCTGATTCCTTCATTCCTAGCTGTGCTCCTGAACTGAAAAGCGTTGAAAACAGTGTTTGAGACACACCCAGCAGAGTTATTCTGTCATAAAAAAAAACACATAAAACTACTTATTATTGATGATGAACACCTGACCAAGCCTTCATTTCAGCAGAGTGTTTCAGTTTCTGTTTGGACTTTTCCCGCCACATTTTCTGGGGTCTCCTAAAATCAATGCAGAAGGGAGCTAGGAACCAAATGGAACCAGTCAGATAAAGGTCATTCAAAAACTCCCATCACAACCGAGCATGGTGACAAAAAGCCTGCCATCTCAGCACATACAGGAAGCTGGAAGGTTGTAGGACTGTGGCAGGGGGATAAGGAGTGAGTTCAAGGCCAGCCTAGGTGAAAACCTGCCTCAAAATTAAAACAGAAAAACAGAACTCGCATTCTAGTTGGCCCAGATGGGTCAAGATATTAGCACTGTTACCAGCCAGGAAAAGATAAATGAGTCAAAGAATTGGCAGGACATTATAGCCCAGTTCAGGGCAGAGCACTGTCTGTTACCTCCAACAGCACCTAATAAGAAGGATAAAGAACACAGACCCAGGAAAAAGTACTCATGTCTACTCCTTTGCTTTATGTTTTTTTCTTCATAAGGCCACAACACAAAACCCCACTACATTTACCCTAAAGGAAACTCGGGCAGTTGGGTGGAGAGCCTCAGTATACATTCTCTGTTAGATTATCTTTCATTAGAAAATTGTACAAGAAACTGAATGCTTCTTGTGTAGCAAGAAAATGCTATGTGTAGCAGTTTAACCACTGTACAAGGCCTCAGGCAACAAAAGCTAACAGTTTCCAGTCAGCGTGTAACGTAAAGAATGCTAACAAGGACAGCAAGCATCTGAGGTGTGAGCATACTGTACAAATATGCAGATCCTCAACTACCCTGCTCTGCTGAAGGTCAAGCAACTGCTCCAACTTCTCTTTAACATGATGGGGGAGAAACAGCATAAGGAAGAGAGGGTGGTTTGAATTACAAATGAATGGTGGGAGAAGGCTCAGACTCACACCTTTGCATGGCAGCTTGGGTCAGAGGCACAGATCTGGTTAAGCTCTGCATTAAAAGTTGATTTGGAGAAACAGCATAGAGTTTCTCTGTCAGCAACACAAATTACCAAATAATCCGACTCTGTCAGTTCCAGAAACCTCAACTGTAGTTCAAGATGAACACAGACAGTCAGAGATCCAATACTGGCCCTGGGAGAGCATTGCCTGAAGGAATGTGAGGGTTACTTCCTTTCTGTTTTTTATTACCTGGAGAATGGACGTAAACAAGAAAATACAAGAAAGAAGTAGAAACCGCTGTATCCATAATGCTCGCCACTCACCAAGGGTGAGCAGCCACCCCAGTAGTTCTTTTCCACTCCCAGGGTAGGAAGAACAGCGTCAAGCTTCTAAGTGATACTGTTCATTTGAAGGCAAATAATGCCAGATATGATGACACATGCCTCTAACTCCCTGCCCTGCGAAGCAAAGGCAGGAGGCACACAAAGTTCGATAGTGCCCTGAGCTACAGAGTGAGATCCTGTCTCCAAAACAAAACAAAAGAAAAATCACTTACTGTTTAACAAAGTACTCTACTTTGAAAGCACATTAGTTTTGTATATAGTTTATATAAAATTTCCACTATCAGAATTATCTCAGAGGAACTCGCCTCCCTGGCTATGCTATGGGAATGACTCCACCTCCACAAACTCGCATACAAACTACACAGATTCATGTAAGACACTGGGATTATGTCTTTATGAGGACTGGACTCAGTTCCAAGCTTTTCATGTCATATAAGGAACTGCCTGTCTTCTTGAAATGATTTCACACAGAAGCCGCATACTTCACTCAGAAAATTTTTCTTTACTTATCTCCTGCCCCACCCATTTTTAAGAACGATCTGACTCACTTCTTTGATGACAACACCGTGGGTGGGAGTGAATACAGGAGTGGGCAGGGCAGGAGGAGGAGGGGGGAGAAGAGGAGAAGGAAAGAGGAAGGAGCCAAAAGCTGAATCACAGCCATGTGAGTAATCTTAAGGTTATTTTTCTTCTTCCTAAGGATATAAATCAAATTAAGCTTGTTTTGCTATGGATGAAGGAAAGAGAATATAATAATATCATAAATCAGAGCAATTATTAACTATGTGACACTCACTAGAAATTAACTACAATCACTGTTTTCTCACAAGCTGTCCAGAAGATGCAAGAGCATTGGTTAATCAATACAATTTGACAAAAATCCCACAAATTTGAACTCGACAACCCTCTTCTCTAAAAAACATTCCATTTACACATATATTTCAGAAAAAGACTTCTTTCAGAGCCTGTAAGATAATCTTTGGCCCTTGAAGGTTAGTGAGAAAAACACAAGGACAATACTGGGTAGAGGCCAAGTTACACACTATGTAGTCAAGACAAAATTCAGAATTTATAAGAACAATCACTCAGAAAACGAGTATAGCCTCTGAAAAGCATCCACTGGAACTGATGAGTGCACTAGTAGGGCAAAGCCCCAGAAGAAAGCGGGCATCTCTGTAGTAAGAAGAAAGTTACCATGGAAACCTTAGACTGAAATACATGAATCCCCAGGAATGAATGAATTTACTAGGAATAATTAGAAAAAGATGGACTGTTTTCATCTCACCATCCTACCCTGCTTCCTACTCTGAGTGCTCCACTCTTCAACAACCTCCTTTATTAGGTACCACAGAGGCGCTGGCTGCACAGTCCTTTGCTCTCAGCACCTCAAAAAGAACTGTGCAAATATAACAAGAAAATAAGAATTTTTTAAAAATTGAAAAAAAAACAACAACAAAAAAAAAGATGGACTGAAGTCAAATAAAAATCAAGCATTAAAAATGTATGTGGGACTATTACATGGGAGGGGAATCAGCTCTCTTGGGCATACCTATATTCTCAGCACCAGGACAAAAAGGCAGGAGGACTGCTGAGTTCAAGGTCAGCACATACATACACGCTTTTCTTTGTTAACAGAAAAGTGGATAGATTAAAGAAAGTTTTCAAACAAACACATTAATATTTTCTACTCTTGGGTAAAATAGAGTTATTAAAAAGTTAAAAGGGCATTTTCCCTCTTGGAAATGTTGAGTCTGGAACCCAGGTATTCAGGCATGCTAGGAAAGCACTCTATCACTTAGCTGCTTGCTGTTGTTTTTGCTAAAGCACGGAGCTCACAAGAGCTAACAAGACAGTGTTTTCTACAAATCCAGTCCCTTACAGAATGATCTAGAGAGCTCAAAAGGGACAGTGCTTTTTATCACATTGCTAGCTTTTCCAAAGTTCATTTCTATTTATAGGATAGTAATTTTGTACTAGTACCATTAATGGGGTCTCTAATAAATTATTTCAAAACAACTTCAAATATGCCAAGGCTTTTAAGCTTCTTGGGTTATTTGTACTCCTCAATTTGGAAATTTTCATTAGTAATAAGTTCTTTGTGGATGACAATTTATTTGTATACCCGAGTTTACCTATCAACAAATCTGCCTGAATAATAGTAATAAATCTTAACCAAGATAAACTATCTATTAATGCTGGGTTTATATAAAATAAGCCACATCTGTTCTCAGACTGGATGACTTAGCTATCCATACCCTCAGCCTTCAATTCAATGACTCTTCCAAATTACTAGGACTTATTTTTCAGTCAGCATTCTCCAAACTCATAATCTCAAATTTCTTATGTAACAAAAACAATATTCTCCTGTCCAATTTTGCCACATCCTGTTCTGTGCCTACTGTAAAGCCTAAAAGAAATTTCCAATTTATATTTAATTCTCTCTCAAAGGAAAAAAAAAGGTTCTGTAGCTGAGTAGATGGTTCAGTTGGAAGGTACTTCATTTGCAAGCACAGGACCTACATTCATTCAGAGCCCATGTAAAAACGTCAAGCTTCCTTGCACAAATCGGTAATCGCAGTGTTGGGCAAGCCAGAACAACTGGCTCTCTAGGACTCACTGACGAGCATGGTCTAGCCTAGTCTACTTAAGACAGCTACATGCCAGTAAGAGTCCCTGCATCAAGAGTGGATGGTGCTGGAGAAGTGACAAGGCCATCCTCTGGCCTCCACACATGCATGTGTGCCTGCACACACATACACGTAACATGCAGATGTTCTAAATATTAACTCAAAGGGTAAAAGTACCCTAAACAGAAGAGCCATTGAGCACTCTGTTTAGGTACTTTCTGTTCCCTAATACACTAAACATTTGAAGTGGGAGCAAGGGTGGGTACAGGGGCTACTGAGCATTTGTCAAGTTGTGGGAATCACAAGTTTCAGAGGCACCACAGATTTTAAGTGGAAGTGAATTTCAGACTGTTTATAATCAGCCATTAAGTATGGAATAAGAGAGACAAGGAAAAATGTAGTTGCAAAGACTCCCTGGAAATCAGGAATCTGCTCAAGGACAGCGGATGTGCAGGTGGGAAGCAGGTGATTTTTGTTGGGAGGAAACAAAGCAAAGGAGTCAGTAGAGACAGAAAGCAAAAGGTAGATACAGTGAGTCTCTCTTATAAATGTCCAGAACAAGGGGCATCCTTACATGGAAGGGGGAAAATTTCCTGGAGTCCCATCCCTAGGCAAAGTACTACAGGCAACTAATGACTGCTGGGATAAGGACAATTAGCCTCTCCCTGGGATGAACCCCCTCACTGGTTTTCCAATGCAGAGTGGTCAGCCTTGAAATAATATACACAACCATCAATAAAACTTGACTGACTTGGTATTTACACATATTTGTGCATACACAAAAACATGTATGTAATAATAAAACAAAAAGAGGTTACCAACTTTAACTGGGCAGAAAGGGAATGGGGAAATGGATGTATTTCTATTTTAATCAAAAACATTAAAATGCAAAAGGGGAACATAAAAAGAAGTCATTACTTCATTTGAAGAATTCTATTTTAATAATAAACTTTAGTTCCCAACCTCGTAGCAGTTAAATCACCACTTTGAGTTTTCCTTTAATGTACCTCACTATCTACCTTCTAATTTACCCTGATTCACCATTATCCAGCATAAGACCAAGCTATCAGAACCACGCTGCCTATGGAAAAGTAACTAGCAGGATGGTATTGGGACCTTAAATGGCTGCAACATTAAAGATGCATTTGGTGTGGGCAGCTTAAAGAGTCCTACCTAATGCTTGAAGTGTGGGGAAGAAAGTCATAGCAAACGGAGATTGTATTGAGGCTCTAAACAAAAAAGAACACTTAAGAAAAGCTGGAATAGGGAGGACAAGTGGGGGAATCACTTATATACAAACACCCCACACTTTGTTTTTTGTTTTGTTTTGTTTTGTTTGTTTGTTTGTTAGTTTTTTTCAAGACAAGGTTTCTCTGTAGCTTTGGAGCCTGTCCTGGAACTAGCTCTTGTAGACCAGGCTGGCCTCGAACTCACAGAGATCCGCCTGCCTCTGCCTCCCGAGTGCTGGGATTAAAGATGTGCACCACCACCACATGGCTCACACTCTGTGGGTTTTTTTTTTTTAAGAGTAGGTATGGAACCCATAGCCTTGTGTGTCCTAGATATGAAAGACTTCAGGGTCGACTTGACTGGATTTACCATCACCTAGGAAACACATCTGTGAAAATGTCTGTGAACATGTTTTCACCCTGAATGTGAGCACCAACACCACAGGAACTGGGGTCCCAGCCTTAATAAAAACAAACGTAAATGTGAACTGAGTGCCTGCCTCTGGATGCAATGTGACCAACTACCTTCGCTCCTGCCGTGTTAGGAGCACATGCAATGAAAAAGTGAGTAAAAAAATATCAAGCCTTCCTTTTCCTTCCATGACTTGCTTCTGTCAGGTATTTTGTCACAAAGCAACGAATACACCAAGCTGGACCCTAGGCCATTTTACTTTTCATTTGAGACAGGGTCTCTCAATTCTAGGATCAAATAATTCTCCAAGTTCAGCCTGTGTAGCTGAAGCATGTCGTGACAGTAATACCTTTTAGCCTCACCTCAAGACCAGGAATTTTCCTAATGTGAGGAACTACCCTTTTCTCTATATTCCACCCTATTAAGCCATTAGACAAGAACGTCACAGCTTCTAACAGCTGTAGAAGATGTCAACACAGGTCAAAAACCAGGTGCTGGAAAATCCAGACATCTTTGCAGTGGTGACCTCTTACCTTAGGAGCCTACAGCATTTTCAAAGAAAAAAAATGAGAAGCAAACTTACAACTGTCTGAAAAAAAAAAAGTTATCCTTAAACCAACCACAACAAACAAAATCAAATCTCACCAATGGATAATTAGTCCCAATGCAGAGAGGTAAAGATGTTAAGTGGGGAAACCAAGAAACCCTAACAAATGCATGGCCAGCCTTCACCGTTCCCTGAGTAATTCCTGTGCAACAGCAAAGTTTGCTTTCACAGAAACTGAAATGTCAACACTCCTAACAAAAATGGACAAAAATAAAATTCCTAAGCTCACCTCACTATTCTAAGATCCAGTATCATCTACACTGAAACACTACTGACTTACCGAAACTCCATTCTTTCAGATTAACATTAGGAAAGTAACAAACTTTGCCACTTAAGCACACATAACATAGTACCTCAAAGACATGGATGATGGTCAAACTCGTTATCATTGCTCTGTTCTGAGGAACTGGGCAATACCCTTTGCCTTCACTTCACTGCTTGTCATGGATCAGCAGGTCAGTATGTAATGTTCTAATGGGGCATAACAGAGCTTCAACTACTTCTACAGCCCGACATATTGCTCTGAAAGGTAGAGTCTCAATCATTTCCTCAAGTTCACTAATATTAAAGTCACTCCCTACCACCATCATGGCTTTCTGTATATACAAGGGTACTGGCCCAATGCCAACAAGCAGGCACAATCTGTACAGAACCAGGAACAGACAAAACATACAGTCAAATGAACACTTATTGTGGATCCACTTATTGTGGATGCCAGGGTAAACAACAGCTATAATAACCAGTGCTGGGCAGATAACAATTGAAGTCCCTTCTACTGCCATAGGCACCCCAATTTTAGAAATGTGAAGATCTCAGGGAGTGTCCAAGAGTATTCCCCTTAGACTATGTGAAATATAGATGTTGTGGTTTTCCCTTCAACTGGGTGAATACACATTCTCTACCATTTATTTCTGACCACACTGCCAAATACACTCATTCAATGTCTTACCAAATACTTTCTAACCTCTAGGCACCTTGCTGGGTTTAGGGAATATAGCAATGAACAAGAGACATAGGCTCTGCCCTAATGGAGTTTCCAAGCTATAAGGAAAGGAAATAGAATCAAATGAATACAGAATAGGCAAGCTGGTGATAATGTGCCCAGAAAGAATAGAGGAGGCATGGGAGGGCAGATTAAGTAGTCATGAAAGCAGATTCCATAATTATCTAGGCAGTGAATGAAGAGGACATAGCAGAGAGGAAAGAACATGAGGTGGAAATATACCTTCTCAGGAATAAAAATCAATAGAAAGTCCAGTGTTACATAGCAGCATGAGCAGGGGAGAAAGAAGAAATGAGATTGATTGCGCTGGAGTGGCACAGAGAAGCAGGTTAAACAGGGCTTCCTGGGCCAGTCATGAGAGCTGCCAGTCCTCACTCCGAGAAACAAAACCATATGAAGTTTTTGATTCTGAGAGTGGCCTATCCAAGGATCTTTGGAGGGTGTTTTAGGACAGCTTTATTTCAGTTACTATGGCAAACTATCTGACATAACATAGAAGCTTTCACTAGGTTCAAAATTGGTTTGTTCTATTGCTTTGGGTCTGTGCTGAGAGTAAGAGAAGAGGAGAAAATGGTAGGAGAACTGAGGCCCTTGAATATGAAGGGGCTGGCTCAACAAAGGTGTACAGGGTAGTTTTATATCAACTTGACACAAGCTCAAGTTATCAGAGAGGAGGGAGTCCCAACTGAGAAAACATGTCCATAAGATCCAGCTGTAAGGCATTTTCTTACTTAGTGATTGATGGGGGATGGCCCATTCCACTGTGAGTGGGGCTACCCCAGGGCTGGTGGACCTGGGTTCTACAAGCAAACAGGCTGAACAAGCCATGCGGAGCAAGCCAGCAGGTAGCACCATCCCTCTATGGTCTCTGCCTCCAGGTTTCTCTCTTCACTGATTTTGATAATGAACTGTCATATGGAACTGTGCGCTAAATAAACCCTTTCCTCCCCAAGTTGCTTTGGTCATGGTCTTTCATCACAGCAATAGTAACCATAACAAAAAGAACTAGCAAGGAATACCCCTTCTTCAGGGAGTCAATGGCATCAGGAGGAAAAATGACAAGCATGATAAGCTAATGGACACCAGGACCAATATATCACATTGAATTTCAACTGTGGAGGTCCTAGGTGCTCCTAGCAGGGGAATATGGAAACACCATTCCTAAAGGAAGTGAGGCCTACAGAGCACAGGACAGAGAGGCATGCCAAGTTGCCCTAAGAGATAACTTTGGAACAGAGGCTTCACGAAGAAGTGGGTGGTAGAACAGATGAGTGAACAGGAGCCTACTCTTTACTTCTCTGATAAGGCAAAATGAGAAGTTAAGTCAGAGCACCATGGAGGTATATTGGTACATCTGTTTGGTTTTCTTCCAAGTTCATCTGCCTTCTATATCATGAGTCTGTTTAAGACCTTCTCTTCAGACTGGGGTAATTTCATCTCCTGTACGGCTGCTTATTGTTGCTGCTGCCACACTGGCCAAAGGGAATATACAACTTCAATGCATATAAAGGCAATGCAACAAAAAGCTTTGTTGGTAATATAACCCAGAATAATCTAATAGACTGTGGCTATACACTGAAGTATCTAGCAAACCTTAAGCTGCAAGTGGTCAGCAGAGCTGTGAGCAGTGAATGGTGCTTAGCTTTCTTTACTAAATAAGACAAACTCTGAACAAAAGCACATTGATAACTGAAACTGAATACTACTTCAGAGACATAACAACCAAAGCAGCATACATTACTTTGAAGACACCTAAGTATATGATTTATTCAAATCTGTCTCATGAACTAGAGATTGAACATGTTTCCATGAATGACCTTGAGGGCTACAATAAGCAGGAATGCACTAAGGGGTACCTCCCAGAGAGCTGGCAAGCACCAGGTAGAATCCATCTGTAGCTATACAACAAAGTCTGAGCAGAGGTCTTGGTAGCTGAGACATCAAACCCTTCCACCAAGCATCTTGAGGTCCAGACAGAATGTACTGCACATGAAATTAACATTTTTGACTTTAAGAATGCTATATTCCAGGTATTAGCTTTAAAAAGCAGCCTCCAAATTCTTAGGTTATTATCAAACACACACACACACACACACACACACACACACAAAGATGGGGTACCTGAATTAGTTAACCCCAGATAAGGACAGTCAAATGGGGTTCAGAACACAGAATGCTCAGGCCAAATGCCAGTTCTACTCAACCCTACTACTGATTATAGGATGTGTAACCTTGGAATTTTCCAGAATCAGCATAAAAACTTTTCAGGAAAATCACAAAAACACAGCAGAGGAATGTTATATATGCTTAGAATACCAACTGTACTGTAAAATTTGAGGGCAAGAAAAGCTAAGTTACTGCCAACATAGCTATCATGAAGATAAGAATCAGAATCACATTTTAGGAGAAGGCAGAAACTGGAAATAGATTATATGCTTGCTTCAGGCCCTTTTTGTCCTCATCACCTCTGAGGTTATTTTCTGGAACTCCAGAGGGACAATGGCATAAAAGACTGTCTACTGAATCACAGAAGGCATGATACCCTGCAGGAAAATGGCCCTATGAGGGCTCTCCACTATGAGAAGAGACAGATTTAAGCAAGCTTAGCAAGAACAAGGAGTAGGTTTAGAAACTGAACCAAGCAAGGCTACCAACTCTCAATTTTGCCATCTCTGCACCTTGTTGTGGGATTTTGGAGCCTCTTGAAATTACACAGCTACTCAATGAAGTTGTGTTACTGTGTAGGTATAGTATCTTTTCTTTTTCTTTCATTTGGTTCATTGTTTTGCTTTTGTGGGTTTTGAGGCAAGTGTCTATAGTGTTGCTGAGGATAGTGTAATCTAGGCAAGTGTCTGACCAACGAACTACATCCTTAGCCCTATAAGCTGTGAAGTCTGAGCGTGGTCTCTACCCAAAATCTCATCAACACACCAGCCCTCGCTGCCTTCCCAATCTCAGATAACTAAGAACTCCCAGTGATATCAGCAAGGCTTGTCCCCACATGTTCTATTATTTTAGCCCCAAATGGAAGGAAATAGGTGTTAGGAACTCAGTAGAACAAGATGGCATGAGTTGGTTTCCATTTTCAAAATGCAAATATTGAACAAGGAACAAATGGATCCAAACAAAGGGAAAGGATGTCTCAGCACATCAAACTGTAGATCTGCATCACCTATCCACTAGGCACTCTGAACACCACATAAATATTGGTTTTCTCTTGACAAAAAAACATCCCTTTCAACCTTAAAATGTGCAATCCCATGGCTAGGATCTGTGACAGGAGAAATACACATGATGAAGACCCAATCCTTCAGAAAGCAAGATGTGATCATAGAGACCTGGCACAAAAACGAGGAAAGATCAGACAGGGCATCTAACTCTAGTACATTACACACAGTGGTACAGTATTTACAGAAGCCCTAGGCTCTATCCCCAACACCACAGCAAACAGACAAATCAGAAGACTATAAATCATCTAAGGAAGCATGTGGACTCCAAAGGAACAGAAAGAACACCGTCAGCTTTTCCATCCTTTCTTCAAATGATTGGTGGTGGAGAGCCCAACACAGTAACATCGACCAAGGCAAACTTTCTGCCAGGAGCTAGAAGAGTGTTAGCAGCTGTGTTCCCTACTGCCTGCCCTAGTCTCAAACTCCCACAGCACTCAGCCTTCATAATATTCAAGTGTGTGTTCTAGGATGAGCAGCACTCAAATGAGTAGCAATGACTGCCAAGACACAAGGGTGAGCCGGCTGCAGTGCCGGTTGGACTTGGAAAGAGTAAAAGAACATGACTGGCAGGGATAGGAGACCCAAGGACTGGTACTAACACTTCCTTTGTTTTTGTTGTTTCCTTCTTCTCATGCCCCTTTGAAAGGCAGATCATCTCTATAACCTAGGCTATCCTTGAACATTAGTCCCCATCTCAACTTCCCCCATATGCTGGATTTACAGGTTTGCAGTTTTTCATCATCCAGGAATGACTTAGTCCCTCTACCTGCATTTTTACTCCTAAAGAGAATGAAGAAGGAGCTGCAGCTGTGGCCAGTGAGCCATGCAGAGGGAGTCAGGAAGAGTTCCATAAAGAACACATCTCAGAGGTATCACCCAAAACAAAAGCAAGGAGTCCTACTCCCCATCTTAAGCCAGCATCCTGGCCCAGTTCTCACCCAAGACACACAATTCCACAGAAAGGTTCTTGTGAAACAAGAATATCCCAAGCACAATATCCTTCCCAAAGGCCAAAGCTACTAATACAGACTAAAGATGGAAGCAAGCAGTGCTGACAGTGCAACATGAACTTGTTTACCAGGAAAGGTACAGAATTCTCAGCAGCCCCATCTTCCTAATGTAGCTATGTGGGGATACAGATCCAAGGAGACCCATTTTCAAGGTTGGAATTTTTTTGGTGGGGTGGTTGGTTTTGTCTTTGTTTTGAGATAGGGTCTCCCAATGTAGTCCTGTCTGTCCTGAAATTCACTATGTAGACCAGACTGGACTCAAATATACAGAAATCTACCTGCCTCTACCTCTATCTCCTATGTGATGGATCTAAAAGCATGCACCATCATGCCTGACCCAACTTCCCAGTTTTTCAAGTAGGAAACATACTGTAGTATAAAGTGTATAAAGTAAAATAACATGCCAATGAGCCACTGTAGAGTTCCTTCACTGTTCATACCTTCTTGCCCATGGTCTAACATAAGTATGAGCTCAAACTATAACATAAAATCAGTATATGAGCCAGATATTAATTAGGGAGCAAATTATGTCAATGCCTTACATTCTTCCTTCAGCAGCAGAGTTCTGCCTACCATATGCAAGGACTACGGTTTCAACTGGAGCACTATGTGCTAAAAGAAACTAGCAATAATTATCACCAACAAAAGCAACCCCATGTTGTCACTGGGGAATATTCATATGGTTTTAATCCAGATTCATGCTGACGTGCCCAACACTTGCGTGGGTGCTGGAGATCCACTCTCTAGTTCTTATGATTATGCTACAAGTATTTTACCAACTGAGCCATCTTCCCAACCAACATTTCAAGGCTACTAAAATAGTGACACTTCTATCAAAGGGGGGGAGCCCTACCAGTGTAAAGGAAACAGATCTCTGAGAGTACTATGATACCAACTCCTTGGGACTGGAGAAATGGCTCTGTGGCTAAGGGCACTTGCTGTCTCTTTTAGAGAAGGGCTTGATTCCCAGTACCCATATAGCAACACACCCCTTCAAACATGGATTCCATTAGATTTGATACCCTCTTTGGCCTCTACCAGAACCAGACATACACATGTTGCACAAACAAGCATAAATGCAAACATTCATACATATAAAATTAAAATCTGAAAAAAAATAAAAGACAGTGACTCCAACCATTGAAGTGAAAAAATCTTAAGAGTTTCAGCAAAAACCACTGTCCCTGAAATGAGCATTCTAGGAAAGCTAAGACAAAATAAAGTCTTGTTTTCATTTAACAGGCACAACTATGGAACTGATACTACATAAGACAAGTTCATTCAGTGAAGGTTTCTGGCAGTAAGGGCAAGGTGAATCATAATTCCCTCACTACAGCTAATGGATTTCCATGTGTGACCCTCCTCACTCATTTTTACACCTTTCGTTTTCCATGCCTGCCACACAGACACTGGAATCAGTTCTACATGAAGTACCTACTGCAGGTATACCTCAACTTATATTCAGATCTTTCCCTCCAACCTTTCACAGATCAACGGTTTCCCTAGAATGTTTTTATTTTCTCTTTCTGCTGCTTCTTTTAAAAGCAGTTTGTGGTAGAAAACTTCAAAGTATATACAAAAATTGAGAGAACAGTACATAAGGTACAGTTGTACCTTAAATAAATTTATAATAATAATAATAATAATAATAATAATAACAACAACTCTTTGGTTTTGAGTGGTTAAAAAACATCACTAGGAAAAAAATAAGCAAGTGAATACATAAACCTTTCTTAGGCCAACAGATAGATTTTCATTGTTATTTGTTTTATTTTCAGACAGAGTCTCATACTGTGATCCAGACTGCTTGCAACTCACTATGTAGCACAGACTGGCCTCAAAGTCATGGAACTCATCCTGCCTCATCCCACAAGTGTTTGGATTATAGGCATGAATTCACCACATCTAGTGAGTGACTTTCAATTATTTAAATTTATTTATTGTGTTATATATGTATAGATGCATGCCATGGCATGAATGTGGAGATCTGTGAACAACATATGAGAGTTGGTTCGAGCCTTCCACCATGTGGGTCTGGGGATCAAAACCAAGCTATCAGGCATAAGCCAATTCTCCAACCTGAGATAATTTTAAGACATAATTTTCTGGTGTTTGGTTGTTTTCTTAAGGTTTTCTATAGGAGTTAAATTATTACCAAATGAAAAGTTAGTATTCAAATAATAATCATTAATCTCTAAGTCCATATTCCAAATTTGTTTTAAAAGATATTATGAAAATTTGTTTTTAAATGAGAAGTGATTATTTTGTATCCTCCTATCCTTTTGTTGTTTATTTGTTTGGCACAGGTCAGGGTGGCATCTTCTTAAATGTAATTTGAAGAGAACACAGATCATTTCCCAGATTATCAAAGTAGATGCTACAATTAAAAATGAGACAACTGGTCTTTTCCAAGGACTAGAATTAAATACATTCATTGTATAAAATCAGCAGCCCTCAGTTCTAGCTAAATCCCATCTTTCCTTTACCTCTGTAACATCCTTAAAGTTACTACCACAGCCAACCCTCTGTTTATTAACCACTTCTTACCCTAGTCTATACTCAGCAAAATAAATGACAGTTCCCTCCTCTTACCAATGAGGATAGTGTGTCTAGAGCATGCTATAGAGAGCAATTCTTCTGATTCTCAAAACTCCTACATTGATTAGTACAGGGTTTTCAAGAAACCCATGTTTATTCTCTTGTCCACTTTCAATTATCTCTAGATGACTTCATAAAATACAAATGTGGCATGTAAGAAACAACTGCATGTTGCATAAAAATGCAATGAATTTTCTGCAAACATTTTGGACTTGATACTCTCCATCAAAATGCTCCCAAGTTCCTAAGTGCAGCATCCCCAGAGTACTCTCCCTTGATGAAAGCTATTTCTGGCATGCAGAATAAACCACCAATTGTCTATGTGACCATCTCCCATACTGTTCTATTCTTCCCAATTCTTACCTTTTTTGCTTTCTAAGTTTCTCTCTCCTACAAGCTCTGCCCAACCTCTTCATTGAGGTTTTAACATGTGATAAGTCCTCTGAAATGTCTAAGAATGATAATATTATATGAGATGTCGTGGTTATTTTTACAGCTCTCTGGTCACTTAGGACACTATAGAAGAGAAAGCGTTGTGGGGACAGATGAGAACACACACCCTCTAAACTTCTATGGCCCTGTAATGCATTTCAAGGTATAATATAAACATTGACATACAGAACTTTGTGGGGCTGAAGAGGTAGACTGGTGGTTAAGAGGACTTGCTTCTCTTCCAAAAGACCCAGTTTTGATCCTACACCTGGTGATATACAACAATCATCTGTAGCTCCAGCTCCAGGAAATCCAACACTCTGTTCTGGTGTCTATTTGTACACACACGGTGCACATAAACTCACATGAGCATACACACATAAAAATGGATAATACAAATCGTTTTAAAGGAAATCTTTTTAACAACTGGCCTATAGTAAAGGCATGTGATGTTCACAAAGCAGTGTCCTTATAGTATGATATAGTTCTGTCTTTGCCATCCCACTGGCTTTTTTTATGCTTACTAACAATCTCTTTACAGGTTTGTGTTATTTAAGGCTTGAAGGCAATTTAATAATGGCCCTTACATACCTCATGCAAATTATACTGAAAGCAGGCTTGGTCACCAGCTAATTATCACCTCCTGACAAAGAGCTCTAGGCAAAGTGGAAGAAACCCAACAGATGAGTGGAAAACAGCTTGAGAAAAAGTTTTATCCTAGACATAAAAACTTTTCTTTAAAGGCAGCTCATGCCTATATTCTTAATGATAATAAACTTCAGTTTCTATTCCTTGAGATTTGTCTTCCAGGCACCTGATTTCCAAGGTACACTCATAAATTCCAAATATGACATTACGTCCAAAATAATACAACTAAAGATCATACTGATACCTTCTAGCATCTTTCTCAATAGGAGGAATGGAATTCTTAAGTTTTAGAAAGAACCTGAAGTAAATAACTGTTTCAAGTGTCTTTTTCACTTCAATGAACACTCCCAGGCAGTCATAAAAATACAGCACCTTCAATAAGGATGCCTAATAATAGCAGCTCATATACCCCCAGTACTTACAAACGCCTACCCAAGTTTCTATGGTGATTCTCACTCCTCTCCCTCATTCCTCCCAGCATATTGTATAATTTATTGGGGAGCCATAAATGACTGAACATTTATAGCTTTTCATAATATGTTTTTCTCTCAAAATTAAGAATTTAGGTAGGCCAGAGATCTCTCTAAGATACTAAATGCATAAAGGAAGCGTAAGAACTCTAAGCTATTTTCTAAGACCCTTCACATTTTACACTCGGCTTTCACTTAAGCCATTTCTAGTGCTTCCTGAGTGTGAAGTTTAAGCTGCCGTAGTGACTTTTCAACTATTAATTAAAAGTTGAAATCTGACATTCTCTCCTATGTTCTTTAGGCACAATAAATTCCCATGATCAAAAATACATTCCATTCCTCTAAGTGCAAATTCAGTCTGTCAAACTGCATGACACCATAAAGCTGCTGAAATTCTGCAACTCAACCCACTAAACATTCTCAACAGCCCTTCTCTAAGGGAAAGTTAAAAAAAAATCTACTGTATCCTGTACAGCCATCCACATCTGAAAATTACACAAGGGTTTTTAAATCATCCCCAATAAAACTGCTGAATAGCAAACAGAACAAATTCTCAATCTAAACTTACATCTCCATACTTGTAAATGGTACCCAAATAAGAATTTCCCTTCTGCTCCTAAAAACACAAAAGATCGTAAGATCTCTGTAAGAGCCCTGTAAGCAGACATTGGCATAAGACTCTGGATACTGTAGGTTGTATCTTTAAAAGGTGTCAAAGGAAAGGAGATGAAATGCTGTGATCTCCACCCACTGCCACTTAAGACTTACTGCCCACACACTGTACAGCCCATGCCAGCATTCTGCATCCATCCTCTTTCAATCCTTCTACATTAGACCATGGAAACTCAGGATGTGTGGCCAGAGGCCCCTGCTTTGAATCCAGCTGGCCTGCCACGTGGCGTGGCCATGACCTTAGACACACTTCCCCTGACATCCTGTGAGTGGACTCAAGTTGGAGCCAGACCATCCCACTGTGCAGCCCGCCCTGCTCCTGGAAATGCAAATCCCCACTCCCTAAAAGATTCCATTCTCACTTCCACAACAGAGCTTCCTGCTCCCAACCCAGGAACAACAGGTCTTTGACTATCCCTCACCACCCTGGGAATACCTAAAACCATTTTCCCATTCACTGCTAAGGGTGGGATTTCCATCTTACTTGAAACTTTGAGAGAAGCTTATTCCCAGATCCTCACAAAACTACTTTAGTTATGGTAACAATAATCACATCTACAGAAATTATAAGAATATTTAAAACTCCAAATCCCAAACAGAACTCTCTATATAATTTATGTACAACCAAGCTCTTCTCGTGAAAGAGGTACCTGTTCACTGCCAGAGAGTGAATCTGCTGGATTGGATTCACAGAGCATTATCTCCATGGTCCTTCTTCTAGGCTGGAATAAAAAGATTTCAGAAATTCTTAACTTTGCCTGGGCTTAATTGGTGCATACCTAAAGTCCCAGCTACTTGGAAGGCTGGGCACAAAGATCCTAAGTTCAAAGGCTGCCTAGGCTATAGAGCAAGGAGGATCATGTCTCAAAAAACATAGGGTGGTTCAATCTTTAATGAGGCATTAGAACAGAAGAAAGGAAGAGAGAGAAAAAAAATCCTCTGTATAATTTTTCACTTTGAAAGAGTCTCTCCCCCCACCGTGTCTCTGTGTGTGAGTGTGTATGTGTGTGAGTGTGTGTGTGTGTGTATGTGTGTGTTTGCTCTGGATGAAGCAAAAGGCTTTCTGGCATGTTTGGGTTTTGGAAAAATTCTACCACTGAGCTACACTCCCAGTCTCCTTGCTTAAATGAACAGGTAAGAGACATTAAAAAAAATAACAAACTTCTCCATTCCAGTGAGGTTTTTAAGGTTTTGTTTCATGGGCTGATGGAACTAGAGATGTTTGGGGACAGCAGTACCCGCACCTTTGTCCAATTTTTTAAATGTAGATTGTAGAAATGATTTAAGCAAAGATGCAAAGCTTGGGAGAGTTAGAGTCAAGGAGTAGTTCATGTCCTCCATAGTTTAGTCTCACACCATTGTTAATTTCCCAATCAGACACGAATGGAGTCAGCACGTTCTGTCCCCTGTCTTAACCAGGATTCACAATTACAAAACCATGAGGACTCTGCAAAATCAATAGCAGCAGGCAGCCCTAGGAAAGACAACCAGAACTTGAAATACCAACAAAAATGTGTGTGCCCAAGTCCAGGCTTAACACGCTGTTGCCAGACACTAGCTGCGGGCAGAGGGGAAAAGATGAGCTGCCCAAAGTTCTCTGAAAGAGAACTGCTGATATTTGTAGCATCCATTGCTCTCCTTCTGCTCCTGTCTCAGGCTTCTATCCCCAAGTATTCCAGTGGTGTAGATGACAGCCAGCCCCAAGAGAAGTCTGCAAGGCTAAAACAAAACCTTCCTCTGGGTTCAGCAGAGCCATGGTTCCAAGAAAGTGGGGCTGAATCCCATTATGGTTTGTTGTCCAGTCATTTGGCTGCAGAAACGTAGACACTGTTGTGCAGCTCATGCCAGAAGACAGCAACTAAAGTCCAAAGTTTCTGGCCAAATGACAAAAAAAATAAATAAATAAAAATTAAAACAAGGATCTCAAAAAAAATCATCAAGAAGGAGGAGCTTAGGAAACTAACCTCCCTCCTAATTGTTTATAACCCCAAGGCTTAGCTCTCAGGCTTGGACATGTAGTTCTTGTCAGAAATAACCTACCAAAGAATTGGCAGTAAAGTGCTGAGACTCCAGCTTGGCCATCTGCAGCAGACACACAAATAGTACTGGCCACACTTACTGAAGGTAAAATAGTCATTGCTCCCCGGGACTAACCCTGTCAACTGTCAATTGTGGGCTAAGATGGAAACACAATCCTCCATAAGATCTAATTTCATAACATAATACTCAAAATATCCCAGATAAAATTAGTATTATTCAACACAAAAAGATAACACATGCCAATGCCAAAATGGCTAATCAGAAAAGTAAAAAGATATAAGGAAGAACTGTTGAAAATTTGAGAACTTAACAACCAAATAAACAAAACCTGGAGATAGATCTAAACGTTAGCTCATCTGAACAGTAAAGAGATAAACTATCTGAAACAAAGCAAAATAAAGGCTCCAATCTCAGAAGGCCTGCCACTCTGCACTGCAGAGAGCTGGAGAGAAATGATACTGTGCAGTTCAGGTGAGAAAAAAAGCTGACAATATATTGACTGAAAATATATGTTTCAAGGCTATATAAACCCACGCGTTCAAAAAAGAGTCAACCTTATATAGGGTAATGATAAAAGTTGAATGAAATTAATCTATAATAATCCCAAAGAAAATCAAGCTGAAAACTAGATGAGGCTAACAATTAAGTTTTCTTTTGCACAACCCTATTTGAACAAATCAATATTCTACCCTCAGTAATATACAGAAATAGGAAACTACCAATAAATTAAACCTATTACTTATAAAACACTCAAACCAACAAAACCAGAATATGCATTCTTTAAAAGGAAAACAAAACCCTTAACAAGATAGACTATGCTTTGAAAAAGCCTTATATAAATTCAAAGTAATTAAACTAATACAAAGTACGGCTTCTGTTCATGATGAACTTAAACAAAATCAACAGCAGAAAGGCAAAAGGACAATGTCTGATTACTTGCAAATTAAACATACTTTTAACATATGGGTCAAAAAAACAATTTTGAATTGAACAAAATAAAAATATAGCACGTCAAAATGTGATACAGCTGAACTTGTGCATAGAGGGAAATTTATAGCATTGATTCTTCCTATTTGAAACAAAGGAAGACCCCTTAATGATCCAAGCTTCTACTTAAGGAAACTAAAAAAGGAGCAAAATATAGTTAAAGCTAGAAGGGAAGAAGGAAATAATCAAATAGTAATAACTAAGAGCTGAGAGCAATGAAATGGAAAGCAGAAAAATGGGAGGAAAGTATTGAAACCAAAACCAATTCTTCGACAATAAACACACAGCAGTTAAAACACCTGACAAAAATGATTTTAAAAATACACACATACATGCACATGCTCACATACACATACACACACTAAAAAAATAAATAAATAAAGCAAAAACCCCACAACCTATTAGTCCCAAGAACAAAAAATGGGAGCATCATTACAGATCTCTAGATACTAAAAATGGAATGCTATGAGCATATATTTGGCTAAGACTGTTTTATGATTTTTTTTTATGTTCATGAAAGATATTGGTGTTCAGTGTGTTCTAAAATAGGTGTTCTTGTTTCCTTAAATGTTTTCACTAGTAATCTAAGCATCAAGATCTTGAGATCCCCTTTGAAAGATTTTTAATCATGAACTACAATTATTCGTGCTAACTATTTGCAATGGTTAATTTTGCTTACTAATCAATCAACTTAGCTGAACTGAGAGAAACATTCATGAGATTAAAACAAAGCACAGCTCTGGGGAGCTCTTTTAGGACATCTATACAGAGGACTCTGTGATTGATCCACTGACTTAGCCCATTAACGGATTTCAAATGTAAATAGACTATTGGGAGGTGGTAGGATAAGGTGGAGCTTGGTTAGGGGAGTCTAACACTGGCCTGCGTCCTGTAGGTAGTATCTTGCCCTGGCCCCTTCATGTTATTCTCTGCTTCCTGGATGCCATGTCAAAAACTGCTCTGCTCTGCTAATACTGAAATAATGAGTCAAATGAACCTTTCTTCCCTGAAGTTGTTTGTCAGGTATTCAGTCACAGTGATAATAAAACTAATTGTAATGCTATTTCATCAGATGAAACTGCAAGAAAGAGTCACAAAACCCAAATGAATTCAAAAAGACATCTCTCCACCTGGCATCTTAATTATCACAGAAAAATCTCCAGTCTTTTAATAGCAATCAGATGATGGGGATGGGGCAAAGAAGGTTAAGAGGACTAACACTATATACTACTGTGATTATGACCATAGCCATTCAAATCCTTACAGAGTATTTGAAATGTTCTATGAAGTGAACTAGTATCTGTGTGGCTGGAGGCAAGAACAAGAGTGGGTGATGCTACAAGAGGAACTAGGTCTAAAAATAAAGCAGGCCAAGAAGGCCAAGGAATTCTTTCTATACCTTCTCAAATTAGAAAAACTACTTTCTGAGACTCTCCAGCTCTCTAGCCATTAAACATAGCTTTCCGCTATACATAACAAAGAATTTATTGAATTCTTTCTTCCTTTGAAGGTAATTCAACTGTTCCAGAAGAAGTGTGAAAACCACTGCTCTTAGATATCCCAAAGGAGGTGACTCGGGATTCTGGCATAGCTTCCTCAGCAAAGCTATGGGCCAGCCATTCCCAACCCAAGGCAGGAACTTGTAGAGTCAACTGAGGTTGTGAAATAAAATCATGGTATTCAACTGAATGGCTCCTGTCTTAGTCAGAGACAAATAGTGCCTCATAAAGTTGAAAGCAACCTCATAAATCTCCGTACCCATACCCTTACTTCACAGATGAGGAGACTGTGGTCTGCTATAGGAAGTGACTGCATATCTTGCTAAGGGAAAAATGAGATTGAGCCCAAGTCCCAGGGTCTCATCACAGTATCATTTACACTACAAATAGAAGTAAGCATTGATTGAACAGCTATTAAATGAGGCAATATGCTGGGGAGAGGGGATGCTGCTATCACAAAATTTAAACTGTAGTGAATAATATATCCATCAAACTACTACACAAAAAAATCTAAGAAGGAAATGAATGTTAGATTAAGAAGGAATGTAGAGTGCAAATAAATATCCAAAACAAATAAATCTTCAAAAGACTTAGCTGACCACCACCAAAACAGGCATAGTGATCCAAACCGAGAAGTCACTTTGGGAACTAAGGGACACATATGCCTTCCTTTAGTGATCAAGTAGAAAATCATTCTGCCACAATCTGAGAAGAGAACCTGGAAGTGGTAAAATAAGGAGCCAGACCAAAACCAATGACCATGCAGAGAAGTAATGATTCTAAGCATAGACAAGGTTTTGAGACCACGACCAACTTTGGCCCAGATATTGCTGAGGTGATAACCTTGGAGCTGGAGTTAAGAAGTCCCAAGAACAGGGCCCAGCAACCAGAATGACAACAGTCCAGACAAAAGGGACTCTTAATAGTTCTCTCCTTAAACACAGGAAAGCAAAGAGAGGACATGATGAAAGTTGCAAAGATAAAGCACCGCTTTTTTTTTTTTTTAGCTAAACCCTAATACAATTAACACTTCTAATAGAAAATTTCTAGCCAGGTTTAACAAGTTATTTTTCTAGAGGGGCTCTCAGTGGTTGGCATGCTCACAGTGGAAAACATTCTGACTCTCTAACGTTCTGCTATGCCTTCAAGGAATAAACCCACTGTGGAATCTGAAACTTGAGGGGCAAGTGGTTGCCATTAATATTTACGTATGGTAAATTATGACATGAAAGACTTTAAGAAAGCAAGACTCCAGTCTGCAGTACATAAAGCAATTCTAGTACAACAGGCTAATCAAAGAAAGGTGTGGTAGCTCAGGCACTCTGGAGATGGAGATTAGAAATAGTTTCTGCAACAGAGAAAATGAGGCCAACCTGAGCTACATGAGACCCTGCCTCAAAGCAAAAACCAAAAGGTCCAGCTTTGTTATCCACAGCTGTTAACAGATAAATAAAATTTGGTGCCCAATCCCTTATGAAAAATAGAAATTTCTGAAAAAAAAATAATCAAGTTACCCACAAGGTGGCTGAGGCACTCAACAAGAAATTCCTGTAAGTGTCTAAAGCATATTGCAAACTGGGGTAAACTACTTCTATCAGTTTGAAAAGGAAAATAAACAAACAAGCAAACTTGTTAAATAGGATAACCAGTTTGGTACTGGATTCAGACCATACTAGCACTAAAGGTTTGTGACCACTTACCTGGGCAATTTATTTGTTCATCCTTCCTTAACTTCTAATACAGTTTATTTGTTTTATTAAAACATAAAATGGAAGATTTAAAAAACATAAAATGGAAGGCTTAAAATCTGGTTTGGTGGGGGAAATAAGATTTGGGATTGTATTCAGCGGTAGCCCAGAATATACAATGCTCTTGGTCCCACCCCCAGCACTACAAAAATGAGTAAGTGCTTTCCTTTTCCACACATAAGTTTTAAAACTGCATTTGCTCCAGTTAGCACTGCTGGGGCAAAAATAATTTATCATCACTACAGGCGGTAAGGCTCCTAAAGGAGCAACTACCACAATGACTTAATGGAATACCTCCCATTCGAAAATTATTAATCATAAATTGGGTTAGGCTGCCATTCTCTCCTAGACGCTCATAAACTTTCTAAGAAAATTCTAAAGTACCCAATATATTTCAGTTTTTCAGAGAAAACAATAAATGACAATGATTAATCTTAGTCCCCATTTTAAAGCCTTAATAGTGAAAAATGAAATGCATATACATAATATTCTTCAGTTTTTAATCTCAGAATCTGGTAAACGACAAATTTTTTTGTGCATGATCACCACTGTATCCCCAAGTTCTGTAACAGGGTCAATATATTTTTAATATATATGCAATCATACTATTACACAAAAATTCAGTAACACTAAGAATCAGCTTTGTCAAGTACAGGGACTCACATCTACAGTCTCAGCTACTGGGGAATCATTGAGTCCAGAAGTTTAAGGCCATTCTAGTTTTAGTGATACCCGTCTCTTTAAAAAAAAAAAAAAAAAAAAAAACAACTAGGAAAGTAATTTATACTGATACACACAAAACAAAGACATCAACCACAATGCCCTTGCTCAGATATGTTTTTTCTTGATAAGGGTTGGTGAAGTTAGATGGGTGGGTGTGGGTGGGTGAGAGAAACACGCATCTCCTTTGGTTTGCTATCTATGTGGCCTTCAGACACGCCTCCAATTCTCTTGTGTGTAGCTGTGGCCTTATCTCTAAACAAGGTCAAGCATCTTTTCCTCCCAGTGTCAAGGAAGAAATAAAATGTAGTAAGAGTCCATCATTTAAATACTAACCAGTGAAATCCCATGAAACTGGGTCTGGAGTTCAAGGAAACATCTCGTCATCGATCCTGCTTTCTGAACTGGAAGTTCTTTGCCCAATTACTACAGGAACTTTGTATTTGCCTGTGACTACAGCCACAAGGGGGCTTTCTATTCAGGTGTCTTAGGCTGTGACCCTCGAGGGGTAAGTCAGATGGAAGATGGAGCCACCCAATAAAATGTTTCACCTGGCCCCAATCACCCAAACCATCCAGAAGCTCAGGTGCTTGGGGAACACCAGCAAAAGAAGGAGGGTCACCTCAGAACTCAAAGAATACAAGCTCTGCTCCACCAAAAACAAGCATCATTCGGCAAATTAATGAGAAGCAGATTGGAGATGGCGTCTGTGAACCGTGATTAGACAGGAAGTTTGAATACATCGATAACTGAGATGTCAAAAAGGAAATCTGAAAATCTGAAAGTGGCTGATTAGTTTGCTCCGATCCATAACATATGGACAGACAAAAGTGCTGCTGAAGTCCTTCCATTTTCAAAGCCTAACACATGTATATTTTCAAAGCAAGTTTAACATGGTTTTATTTTTTGGTTTTAGATCCTGAGTAATATATAATCAAAAGCTTGATACTCATAAAACTGAGCAGCACTGGACCTTTGAGAAGGTGTCAGTCAAGTAGAAGTATCATCTTGACATTTTCTCAGGCTGCTTGGTGATACTTAATTCCCTGGGTAACTTCAAAGATGCTGAAATATTTCAGGACAGTTTCTCCATCTGTTTATCAAGAAGCAAATAGGGATAGATATAGCTAGCTGGGAATGACTGGTACCTCTTATAAACCATGCATTTTATTGGTAAATATGGTTTTCTTCAAATATGTAGCTCCTGAGAAAAAAAATGGGTTTTAAAATTACATACAATAATCCAAGTCCAAAATGGGCTTTTTCTAGATGCTTTTTGCAACCTTAACAGAAAAGTCCATTACAATAACCACCTTTCCTTTTAACAGAATGTCTACTAACTCCATTTCTCTAGTGCACTAAACCTTTCCTACTATTAGCCAAGTGTGTCTTTGAATGAGTTTAGCTACATGCTGGAACTCGCTTACTGAGCATGTGGTTGTAATGATCACTTAAAATGAGTATACCATCAATGTAATAGCTTCACACTACAGATGATAGAAAAGGAACACAGAGCTTGTCAACAACAGCCTTGCTCAGCCCCTTTATATTCTAAGGAATATAAAATATAGACAAAAGGAATCTGACAATTTACAGAACCATTTTGTATCAATGAGCAATTCATAGTTTGATATATGCAATTACAACCAAGCCACCAAACCAAACATCCTGTTTGAGAACTTTCTCAAACAATGGAAGAAAGGTCATGAAAAACAAGTGTAGCCAAAACCAGTCTATTTTAAAAGTAGAGGTACTTTAGAGTCTATAGAAAAGACAGATTTATAGTACTTATGCAAAAATTGATGACTTTTAATTAGATCAATCAGCAATTTAGAGAAAACATTGGGATTTGTTAAATACATGAATTTATTGTATACATATTATTATTAGATGTTTAGGGAAATCAGTTTAGCCATAGACTATAAATTAAGAACAGCAGTTAAGTGACCTACTGTCTTATAGAACAAAACGCCCAAAAAGCACATTAAAACAAGCAATCTAGGAATCAGTTTCCTCCACCGAACAGCTGTGTTCTATGATGCTCTTGCTTTGCGGTGAAATGAGAAATTATTATAACCAAAGGTTAACAAAACACCCCCATTGAAATCCAACAAAAGAAACTTAATTGGGAGACATTACATTAAAACACCAACCTTCACCTTTAAATTTCTAGGAGAAACATAAACTCATCTTTTAATCTAACTAGTGTCTTTGGTCCTCAGCAGTGTCCCTAAAATGTCTAACCTAACACCACTTCAAAAAGGTTGTCCTAGAAAAACATGAAGTCATTTTTAATTATAGACAACCACAAGAAGAACTAATAAAAATTTCTACTTACTGGAAGAGGAGAAATATATAAGGGGAGCCAAAATGTTACTGAGGTGCTTAATGATAAACTCAAAGTGCCAAAATAAAATGGAGGTTTGTGAGATATAATCACAACTCTAAGGAGCATTAGTGCTAACTCAAACAAACATTTAAAGTTCAACCAGGATGAAGCACGGCTGGAAGATTCTTTATTTCACTCATTTCCTCAGAAGGTTCTTATGGCTCAGAAGATGTAATATGACCTACTGCATTGTATAAATGATTCATTTGCAAGGCAGGCTTTCATACATAATCCTGAAAGATGCTTGCTTCTTGTGTTCCCAGAGGCCAATTTTATAATTTGTAGTTTTTTTAAAGTTTATTTTGTGTGATTAGAGGCACTGTCAGGGTCAACTCTAGTATGAGGAACAACAGAAAAGGGGGTGTAAAAGCCTACAGTGAGACCTGAGGTTTCAAAAGGCACTCAAGGCTTCAGTAAGCTTCTATCTTAGCTGACAGGAATAATCGTTAACAGTTACAAATACGAACAAACATAGAGCAGGTGACAAGAAACAAACTAGCTGGGTTGCTTGGGTAACAAAGAAATAAGAGAGACAGAGACAGACTGAGAGAAAAAGACAGGGTTGAAAGTCCTGATGTTTGGTGGCTGCGATCATCTTCAATTTTGACTTGGCTGGACTTAAAATCACTTAGGAGACACACATCCTGGCCCATGTGTGAGAGCTTTTCCAGAGGACTAACTCATCCTACTGGTTCATCCCTACTGGTTTCTGTCCTTACGTACACGTATAGGTTAGGACAAATTAAAAACAGGTCTGAAAGGACAACACATTTGTATTTTCCAAGTCCAAAAAAAAAAATCGGAGAAAGCAGATATGAGAACGAGAACTGGCAAAAGCACTCTGCCCCCACAGTTTGCCTCTTTCCTAGGCTGCCCGTAGCTCCAGGCCTGTTGGCATCATGGACTAGGGAAGATCCATCCTTCTCACAGTCATTCACTGATGGCTTTCCAAAGTTGTGTCCTCTGGCCTAGGCCTTTCCTGACTCATTCCTTATCTGGGAGGCAGTTTCATTTCATATAGTACCACCACCTTTAATGGAAATGACTTTGGATTTAATAATAAAGGAAATCCGTATACCCTCAGGAAACATCAGGCCTTTTCATAGCTTTCAGATATATGAGAGTTCACTATGGTCAATGGACTTATAAAATATGGGATTGTGAAGAATGAAGCCACAAACCACTAAAATGACTATAAAACGGTATTTTACCAGATTTACTATTCTAATTTCTGAAATACAGCCTGGAGACACCAAAACTAGGTAAAGACCAAAGTCATTGCTAACGTTTAAGAAAATTTGTAATGGAAATATGCTTTAATAATGCATTAGTAAAAGTTTACAATTAGAATAGATGGTAAAAAATATTTAATAACTAGACCAATGTGCATATTTAAATGTTACAATTATTATAAATATCTGAAACACATAGCTTGGTATTTTAAAGAAAATATTTTAGGGCTGGAGAGATGGCTCAGTGGTTAAAAGCACTGGCTGCTCTTCCAGAGGACTTAGGGTTAATTCCCAGGGCCCACACAATGGCTTATGACGATCTGTAGCTCCAGTCCCAGGGGATCTGATACCCTCTTCTGACATCCACAGGCACCAGGTATGCATGTAGTACACATACATACAGGTAAAACACTCACACATAAAAAAGAATAAACCTAATTTTAAAAGAAACTATTTGATGCATTGAGCTGTGCCATTTTAGAAGATTTCTTATTTTCCAATTTTGATTACCACCAGAACAAAACCTATTGGCCAACCGAGGTTTACTTTGCAATTGCTTTGTGATGTCTTCCCTTTTTTACCTGCTGTTGTACACGAGACCAAAGACCAAAAGGCAAAATGTAAAGTTCCCCAAAGGCTCAACTTCCTTTTTAAGAAACATTATAAAATTGTGAAATGAGTGACTTAACTTTTCAAGACAATTACAACTTAGAGAACCCATTGCAAACATAGAAAAGCTATTTAGAGGAGAGATGTTTACAATCAAGGTTAAAAGTCTTGCCTCATTACTATACTTTTGCATTTTTCAAAGTTTTGGCTATCTTCAAGTATATTTAACAACAGTCATAACCCCAAGAAGTATTTTTTAGTAATAAGCAGCCTTTGAACTGATGAAGAAGTGTTCCAGATTTTGGAGCCTAACTAGACATGAGTAAAAACACTGTGAGATCCTGGATGAGATCCTGGAACAGAAAAAGGACCTAAGTGGAAAAATTCATGAGTCTAAATTAAGTCTGCAGGTTGGAACTTTTGTACCATGTTAAATTTCCTGGTTGTGCTAAGTGTGTATACCATGGCTTACTAAGGAAGCTAGAAACTCTCCACTATTTCTTTAAATCTTCTATAATCTTTAAAATTGAAACGTACCAGAGAACAAAATCATTAATTAATGTTATATTAAGAACTAAGAGCACTGGAGAGATGGCTGAGCATGTAAGAGCACTGGCTACTCTTCCAGAGGACCCAAGTTGAATTCCTAGGACCTACATGGCAGTTCACAGCTGTATGTAACTCCAGTTCCAGGGGATCTGACAACTTCACAAAGACATACATGCAGGGAAAACACCAAAGCACATAAAATAAAAATAAATAAAAACTTAGAACCTAAATCATGTGGAGGTGTGGTAATAACATGTCTTAAACTTAATATTCTAAGGCAGAGTCAGAAGGCCACTGCATGCAGGTTCAAGGCCAGCCTAGGCTACATAAGGAATTCCAGGCACAGGCTACACAGTGAGACTGTCTCAAAACAGAACAAAATGAAGAACCTAAATCTTGTGAGAACTTGCAACAGCGCACATGAGTGAAATGGCTCCACTAGACGGCCCAAAGGCCTTATCCAGCTCAATAGAAATTTTTTTCTCTAGCTTATTCTTAGCACATTAAATAGGTGCAGTTCTTTATATAATATTCTATGAGTTCACTGACTATACAAAATAACTTTCTGCTTTATTCCCGACAAATATCTTCTTTCAAAATTCAACCTTCATTATCATGTCAGAACACTAGTATGAGGTTTCCCATTCTAGTCACTCAACACAGTAAGCCATTCCTTTGTGATGCCATCCTTTATACAACCTGAAGAAACTTATTCCTTTTAATGTTTATCAACATAAGAACTTTCTGTCCTCCTACAGACTTCCAAACCATTCCCCATTCAGACAGTAAATCCCTGTAAAGTAGCAAATAGGCAGCCTCTTTTCACTTGCTTCCAAGTCTCTCGGGATGTAAGACACCTCTCCTGGCCAAAAAATGATCAGTAGAGATCAAAAATAATAACCATTTCAGGGTATTCCAAATCAAAACGAAAACATTCATGCTATTCATCTACCTACTTCCAAAGACCTAAACTTGAATGAAATGGGAAAGTGTTCAGTCTCTTAATTTTACAGATTATGCCATTAAAGTACTTAAAAATGAACTGGAGACTGAAGACATGAATCAGCTTTGCCAGAGGACCCAGATTTTTTAAATTCTAAGCACCCACATGGTGGTTCACAAACATCTGTAAGTCCAGTTCTAGGAGATCTAAAATCTTTTCCTGGCCTCCGAGGGTATCAGGCATGCAAATAGTACACAGATATGCATATAAGCAAAACAACTATACACAAAATAATTTTTATAAAATGAACTGGAGCAAGGTAGTGGTGGTAATAGGCCTTCAATCCCAGCACTTGGGACACAGAGGCAGGTGGATCTCTGTGAGTTCAAGGCCAGCCTGGTCTACAAAGTGAGTTGCAAGACAGCCAGGGCTATTACACAGAATAACCCTGTCTTGAAAAAAAATGAAAAAAGAGAACTGGAATTTGGGTACATTGGTACAAGGCATAGACTGAGGCAGGAGAATCACAATTTCTAGCCTTAAAAATTTTTTAATAAAACCAAACCTGGCTATGGAGCGGAGAATTACTCAAGTTCCCCAAAGAGAATCCTTTCTTATGACCAACAATTTGGCTACCTTTTATATAAAAGCAACCTTTAAATAGCTCCTTTCTGCTTATAGCCCTTCTAAATTCATTATTGTTACTCATTAAGAGTTACCAGCATTAGTCAGCACAAGTTGGTTAGTCACCAGTTTTTAAACCACCAACCACCCCCTCCCCTTTCTGTTTTTCCCTTCCCTTTGGTATTTAACAACATTTGAGAGGATGAGTAACTATACCCAAGAAACCCTGCTGGGCTTGTCCGTCTGTGGCGGTCTGTGGTCTAAACAGCAACCTGAGCCCAATTAGTAAAAGGAATGCAACTCTTCTTGGTCACATGCTTCTCCATGAGAAGGGGGACACCTGGGTTTTAGGGACTAATCTTCAGAATCAGAGTTTCTTCCGTGTGTTTTTTTTAGCAGCAGCTTGCATATTCATATGATTTATCACTTTTTTCATGTAAGTATTTGAGTCCCATTCTTTCAACAGGAAAAAAAAATTGCCCTATTCAAGGAATGGGAAATGATCCAAGACAGGGGTCCTTCCGGTTTTTAAAATTTTTGGTCAAGTAAGGTCCAACAAAAGCTGCTCCAACTTAGCTTTTCATCTACAAAGCCTTCCCCATCCCTGTCATCACCATATCCAGCATACTAGAGTGAAAGAAAAGGGCCCCACTATGAATAATCCCTAGAGACCTTGGGGTTATATCTGCCTCAAAGCAGATGCTCCAACAGAAACAGAAACGGAAGAAAAAACTCCCAGAACCACGGAAGCTACCTATCAGTTTCTCTACTCTCTGGAATCCTTATCCTTCCTAACCCATCCTATACCCTCTTCTCTCCCCAAGGGAGACCCCATCCTAAGGTTAGCTATTGTACTCTGAGCACCTAGCATTCAGATATACACACTAAGTATCTGCAAAGCCAAATCTTGACCTCCCTCCCACCTTTCCTTTAAGACTGGGAGCAGGTTCTTCACCTACCCACACTAGTGGTTCCTTTTCCACGATCCAAGCAGCCTGGCACAGCAAAGTTGTGACAGTGAAAACAAATGATGCAATGTTTTCCAGTGAAAGCAGCAATAATAAAAGCACTATCGAGAACTCTCAGTTTTCCTAATGTTTACAATACTAAGGTAATCTGCTATTGCAAGGACACCACTTAGTTCTACATGGACAAATACCATCATGAACTGCATGGAATTGTAAATTGTGCTTTAGGAAAATGCTATATTGAACCAAGGGAGGATTTTCACATGTTACAATACTATGACAGGACAGTTTCTCCTTACATGTCTTAGCATACATAAAACCTGCAAATAGCAAAAAGCAAGAAGTCCCTTCACGTGAACTCTAGCAAAATATTCAATTAATTGCCCGTCTCTCTCCTGAAATAAGGGCTAAAATAAGGGTAAGCTGTAAAATAAGGCCAGAGGGTAGAAATCTATGGTGGGATGAACAGGCATTTGTTAAAACAAGTCTACATATGACAGCAAGGTGGTGGGCACATTAACACTCATAAAATTCTTCAAAGATTGATCATGTTAGGGGAAAGAACAACCATAATACATACACATAGCCAGTCATGATGCATGCCTTTAATCCCAGTACTCCGGAAGCAGAGTCAGGTCAGCGTGGTTTACAGAGCGAGTTCCAGGACAGCCAAGCTACACAGAAAAACCCAGGCTTGAAAACCAAAAAACAAAAAGGCACATACACAAAATGCAACAGACCTAGTAAATATCTCTCTAATCCAGAAGAGATGGCATACACTCGTAACACCAACACTCAGGAGGCTGACATACAAATCAAGTTTGTGGACAGTCTAGGCTACATAGTAAGACCCTGCCTCAAACAAAAATAAATGTCTCTTTGAATTATTTCTTCTGGGCCTAGCATGGGCCTGTAATCTCAGCACTTGGAAACTTAAGCAGGATGATTGCTCGGAGTTCACAGCCAGCCTGTGAGACACTGTCTCAAAGAAAATTTTCTTCTGGAATACATATTGGCATCAGTCAATGGGGCCCATGGTTCCTATCTATCACCCTCACTTTGGAGGATGATTGGTCATGATCCTCACCTGACTGGAAGAATAAGAATCAGCTGACTAGCCTATCAGCTGGCAGGGCTTTAGGAAAGCATTTTCTCCTCATTGTCAACGAGATAGAAACATAGAAACAAAGCAGGTGTCACTGCCACAGACTTGCTCTTACTGTGACCCTGGAAACCTTTTGCAAATTTCCTACTCCCTCAGTGATTTGGGGAAGGCCCTGCCTTGCTATCCTAGGAGAACATCAAAGAAGGAAGGCACACAGTCCAGACAGGAAGAAAGCATTCTCTAGCACTAGCACAACCCCACCTTAGAGACATCCCATTAAGAGGCACAAGGAAAAAGTGGCCCTCCAGCACTCTAGAACTGCATGTGCTTCCCCAATCATAAGAGAGACAGAGAGGGACAAAGGCAGATTTTTCTCATAGATTCTATTTGCCAGGCACTGAAGTGCCTGGGAGAACAGGGACCACCCAAGATGCTATAAGAGCATGCCTAGTCCATTTGCTTATAAAATGCAAAAAAAGTGGTGAAGAAATAGACAAAGGGATAGCATTTCAATTCTTCCCCAATGGGTATGTTCCTTGAAGTCTTTGATTCTGTAACAACACTTCTCAGACTTAAAATCTGATCACAGAGCCTATTATCCATGTGCTTTCTTTGGAGGCAGGGCTATCTCTTCTGAGTTGGAGCTAAAATCCATACAGAAGACTTGTGAAAAAACCCCACAACACCCAGTAGGAAAACCCAGTACAAGCCCCAATGAGCTCATAGGTCATCTATCCTTTCCTGGCTGCAAGAGCCCCAATTCCTGCCCTGTCCCTTTGCCTCCTATTTGCCTGCAATACATTCTAGTGAAGCCCAGACAACTGCAGGAGAAAATATCACCATTTATCATGCTCTCCAGTGAGCAACCGAACTGCTTTCATCTGCCCCTCTAGCGTACAGTCCGGGGAAACGTAATTCTAAGAAGAGCCCAACAGGCATGTGGGGAGATGGATATGGGAGGAATGTGAATCTAAACCACTTACATTAGAATTCCAGCTGAGTGGCTTCCATATTATCCAAGCATGAATATCTGATATTAAAAATCACACACGGAAATTCCATTTATCATGTGTTACTCGAATTGATTTTTCTATGTTCTCTATATGTTAACTTTCCAAGAAAGGTTTTCAAAGGAACATTTGACAAAAAGCAACAGTAACTTCACAAATAAATGAAGAAAATGTGGTTGAGGGTACACGCTCATGAACACATCACATACACATACACACAGTGTGGGGGGATTGCACTCAGTCTTAAAAAAACAGAAATTTCATCATTTTCAATTAACAGATAAACCTGGAAGACATCATGCCAATTTAAACAAGCAAGACAGAAGCAGAGCAATATGCATGATTCCGCTTATAATGAGAAATCTAAAGTAGACACTCATTAAAAAAACAAAGTAGAATGTGGTTGCTAGGAGATTGGGGGAAAGGGCTTTGTTTAAAGTACATGCTTGATTTTCCAAGGTGAAAAAGTTTTGAGATCCATGGCACATCCAGGTGAACATGAAACATTATTATAGCATGCATTCAGCATGGTGAAGATGAAAAATAGACCTTGTGTTTATCTATCATGGTAAAAAGGAAAAAAATAAAAGTACCACCTTTGTTCTCCATTACAGATTTGCTAAACCTGCAGTTCAACATTTTGATATTTAAAAATTAAAAAGACAAGATATTTGGTTGATGTCTTCTTGAAAATGAAACAGTGAGAATTAAGTTGCTTTGAAGACTCAAAACAAATCATTATAAGACATATGAAACTACTGCTTGGGACAAACTTTGTCATTTTAAGCACACATGACATTTTTACAGCAGGAAGAAGCCTGACATTTTTCTCAAATGGTATGCATGGTATGCTGAATTGGATTCTCAATTAAATGTGGCTTTTGGAAAAAGGATACATCACAAGACAGTCTTGGAAACTAAACACTGTGGCTATTATAGCAAAGGCAGCAAAGTAAACCATTCATTTGTGGACAGAGAGCGGGAGGATTAGTCAAACATTATTAGCCACAGTCCCACTTTGTCATTGCTTCAAGCCTGGGCTCCCCCTCTACCATACCTCTTGACCGAACACTGATCCATCATCCATTTCTCTGAATTACATAAGTCACTCTTGTTATGAATAATAATCAAGGACTAGTGGAGCAAAAAAGCAGAGCAAACTTACCTAAGCCTTCCCTTGAGACTTCAAATTGCTTGCTAGAACTCACACTTTAGACTTTCCACCATGAAAAATCATTAGATAATGGGATGCATTGGCATGCTCAATGCTATTGCTCCTGTAACAGCAATGTTGTACACATTTCTATATCCTAGAAATCACAAAATTAGGGCTACATAAGTCAGTTTCCCAGTAGACTGGGAATCCTTGGCATTGGGGATCTATGATTCACAAACACTCCCCAGAACATTTAGCCAGATTAATTATTTAACTATGTGAAGCCATGAACAAGACAGGAAGGGTATTTGCTTAGTTTGTGTTATGTATACCTCTCATTATATTGTAAAGACAAAACAGAGAAGTAAAATTGCTTTCTGATATGTATATATGAGCATGCCATGATTTTTCCTACTTCAGCTCTGTCTCAATGAAGGAATATCCGATGCTACTCTCACACATATGGAGCTCGGCCCCAGAGGTACAAGAGAGAAAAAAACAGAAGCCTGTAATGGTGTTACCCTGGAAAACCTTCAGTGGAGATACTAGCATAAGAAAAAGCTGTAGGAGGTGCCTATTGTGGATCACACTACCAGGAGTCTAAGGAATAAAGACAGAGACATGGAGAACAAGGCTTACAGATGCAAGATGAAATGAGCAAGACTCCTATAGTCCCCCAAATCAGGCTGAGGATGTAGGTGACTGGGCAAGCATTTGGATGACATGCACAAGGCCCTGGGGTTCACTCTCCAGCACCACAAAGTACAGCAGAACAGGGAGGGCCTCATGATAAACAGTTCAAAAATTAGGAGTAACATGTTTACCCCAAAGCTGCAAAGAGGAAGGAGGTTGTGTACCTAGAGATACTGTTTAAACTATGCAGTCAGGAATATACAATGCACATAAAACTGACAAGAATAATTCGGGACAATTCCCGCTTATAGCCAGCACTCCAGTGCTTGAGTAAAAGAGCAAAGTTCACTCTGGTGTCATCTCCACTGAGGAGGCAGAGGTAGAAAAACTATAGAATTCAAGGCCAGCCTGGGCCATAATTACACCCAAGAATGTCTCAAAAAAGCCAAAACTAAGGAGTAAGAAGTTGGCAACAATAATAATTCTCCATCTTCCTATCAATAGCACAAGAAATCTAAGGCTTCCTCACTTAATGGTTAGAGCATGCACAGCTTTATCAGGGGGATGATGTGCATGTCTTATTTCTTAATTTTTTAGTTGTCTGATAAAACTGTTATCTATCCTGTACAGCATCATGTTTTAAAGTACACATCCTGTATATTGGTTAACTGTAGTTAATTGCCAAATGCCTTTCTTTACACAGCTAATAGCACTTTTGTGGTGAGAACACTTAATTAACATCCATGCTCTTTGAGTTTTGCATTACAACACCCCATCTACAATAGACTCCATTGCCTTACTCTTCCTATCTAACCACATGACTCTGATCATCACTACAACCCATTAAGCACTCAGGGCAGCCACCGGTACATTCTACTTCAGTGAGGACTATTTTTCATGCTGGGTGATTTAGAATTTATAGATCTAAATCTCAAGGTAACTTCTGGATGTGAAAATTAAACTCCTCTTCTCTTTCCTTCTTGCCTGCTGGAAAGAGGTAACCTCATCATAATAAAAAGAATTAAAAAAAGCAATTATCAAGAATGAACAAAAGAGTTCATGGTCAACCACTGATGGCAGGAACAAATAATTTCAATGGAAAAGAAAAGGAGGTCACCATGACAAGGACTGAATGAGGGACAGGAATGAAAATGGATGTATACAAGAAACCTTGATTTTTATGTTAACCAATCTATCTTGTTTCAAATCTTTCCTCTGGTTCTTCTACACACAAAAGTGCTTTGAATCTTTAAAGCACCCACTATGTAATACAGTAGGACCTCTTCCTACAGCTCTCAGTTCTCAATGTCAAACTGACCTCATTTTTTTTAAGTTATTTAATACCAAGTAAGCACTCTGGACAGTGAAAGACCAGCACGGCCATCTCAATTACTGTTTGCAGTTATGACCACCATCCTCAAATGAGCTACTAGGTATTGACCAGACAACAATAGGTTTTACTGGCCCAACTTCTCTCTCCTCACAGCTCCAATGCCTCTCACTCTCAGCTTGGCAGCTTCCTTTCTTTAGCCAGGTGCATCACTGCAGACTTCTTAACCAAAAAGAATGGGAAAAAAACCCTCAGGAACCCAATGGATGAAGAAAGTAGCGGGTTAGTCTAGAAAAAAAAAGGTATTTAGAATGAATGAGAAGGAAACAGAGATATTAAGCAAAAGTTCAGAGAAAGGGGGAAAGAAGCTTCTTAGCTCCAAAGCCAGCCACAATAGTCCAGGGCTCCTTGTATTTGTGTCCTTCTGTAATCCCCTATTAAATGCTTTTGCTAACTTTAAATGATTAGAGCCAAATTACCCTGCTAGTTATAGGCCTAATCTTAAGAAAGGTTTGTAGGGGTGGTGAGATGGCTCAGCAGGTAAAAGTACTTGCCATTCCATCCTTATAACTCTTGAAAACACACACACACACACACACACACACACACTTACTTACACGAATAATACATTTTCAATTGTGCTTTATTTATTTATTCAATTTTAAAAAGGCTGGCAGCTTCCATTTTTCTGCAAGTCTTTGAAGAACTCTGCTGAACAGGTCACATACGGAAGCCACAATTAGGTTTTTTTTTGGGGGGGGAAGGGGGAGATTTTGAGACTGGGATATCCTGTTCCCTTCACTGAGATCAGCCTTTTATTGCTGATAGGGATCAGCAATCCCTATCAATGGCACCAGGCTTATAGATAAGCCCCAGACGCTAAGACTGCAGCCTCATGATAGACCCTAAAAAAACCATGCAGAGCAGGAGAGATGATTCAGTCAATAGCTTGTCACCTAAGTCATAACCCACATAAAAGCTGAACATGGCACCAGGAAAATGCAATCCCAGCACTGGGGAGGCAGACATGGGTGGTTCCCATCAGCCAGGTCCAGGTTCAGTGAGACATAGTGTCTCAAAAGATAAGATGGAGCACAATTGAGGAAGACACTTAACATCAACTTCTGGCCTCCACATGTATATGTACACACCCTCAACACAACATGTGGAATATGCCTCTTAGGAAAGTGCAAAGACTTTAGACGTTAAGCAGCAAGAGTACAGAAGGAACCTTAATCCTGACTGCACACTATAAAGACTCAGGCAATTTAAAAGTGCACTTCAAAACACACAGGTCCCATACCCTACCTTGGTGATAAAATCATCAGAAATTCAAGGAGCAGTGTATTTTTAGCAGGCTACAAAATCTTAGGTGAACCTAATTGCAGTCATGAGACTAGCACATTAGGAGTGGATGGTATTGAAAAGGAAGGGGGTAGTCACATAGCTCCAGCGGTAATGCCCTTGCACTGTATGAAGGCCAGACTTCAATCCTTAGTGACACACACACAAACAAAAAGCATAATTTTATGTAGTTTAAAATCAAAAGGGATTATGTGGTCTCTCCCCAACCTATCAAAAAAAAGAAATAAAACTCAGGTGAAAGACAACCCAAGATTCAGGGTGCTTCTTGTTTGTTTTAAACAAACTCATGACCAAGGGCTACTTGAGGGCTGAGGATGTAGCTTAGTGGCACATGCCTTGCATGTGTGAGGCTCTAGGGTCTAGGCTCAAATCTTCATTTGAATCTTCATACAGAGAATGAAAGGAATACAATTAATGCTGTATTTCATCTGAAGAACATACTACGAATTGACATAATATGAAGAGAAATGGAATGCCATTGCTTTTTTTCAACTTCTCTAAAGATTTTATTCAAACTCCATAATGCAAAAATCACTCAAGACATAACACTTTAAATCACACTTTAACAAAAAACAGTCTCATGGCCTGGGGCTTAAAACTTAGTTGGTAGGTAGAGTGCTTGTCTGGCAGACATGAACCCTGGATTCCATCCATGGCACCACATACAGCAGTCATGGTGGTGCATATACATAATCCCATCACTCTGGAAGTGGAGAAAAGGAAATTTAAAGAATTCAAAGGCATCCCCAGCTAGTGAGTTTGAAGCTAGCCTGAGCTATGACACTGTCTCAGAGAGGGAGGAAGGGACGGGTCAGACACAAGACTTTTGTTTCCCTTATTTTCCATTTTCTGTGCAAAAACCATTTCTTTTTAAGTGTCACTGCTTCTTGCTTTATTTTCCAATTTCTTTTCCTATAGAAAATAGGTTGTTACTATAGCAATATTTTCCTACCCTGGTATCATTTCCCACTCATTTGTTCTAGAGGTTTCTGCACATAGCAAGCACACAAATCTGTTCCAAGCTGCTCACACCATTAGGATCCTTGGCAACACCTAGAGATGAATATATCTTCAAACTATGGGAATGGTTAGCTGAATGCCACAGTTCTGAACGTCTCTGAAGTACTATCTGGGCTATGTGTATCCCAGATACGTCAATTCTTAAGACATCTCTAGCCTAAAACTACAGAAGGCTCCAGCAGTTAACTTGCTAAATGAGCTCATCAGTCCTCCATTTTGAAGCTAACTCCATTAATTCTCTGAGAACAGTTACAAACAGTATAATCCTTACATGATTTTGAGAGTGTCTTTAGGATGACACCAGAAATAAGTTATGTATTCACATGTACATGAACCCTAGGTTCGATTCCTAGTGACTCAGAAAACACACACACACACACACACATTTGACTGATAAAATTACACCTTTGTACAATAAAGCCAGTATCCGGTAAGAACATCACCTTCATGATCCATTAGTTGGAAGAACTGAAACAGATGCACAAAGCAGCAAAGGTCATTTAACCAATGGTCAGGGCTTTTATACAAACATGCAATTTGGCAAAATGTTAGGTGGCCTCTGTTCTAAAGAAAACAAAAATCAAGATGTATAGAGTTCTTTTCCTAACCATACATGCACACCTACAAACCACTTCCCATCCTTATTATTGATACCTGGGAAGCTCTACCTTACCACACAGAATACCATGAATAGCTGCTTCCAAGCACATACCCATTTGGCTCCATATAGCATAGTATGTCTTAAAACCAAGCAAAAACCTTAGGATGGATGCATATCTGGAAATCTGTAAAGAATTTTCAAGTTTTACTCATTCACTGTCCACACTGTCCTGTCAGTGAGCTAAGTCTCTTGACCAACAATCAACACAGAGAAAACAATAACAAGATTACTATCAAAGACAAAGAACAAACACAAGAAAAACCTTATTTTGAAGTTCAACACTGAACAGATCTGTTTCAAAGACTCAAGCATTATGTGTTAGGCTACTTCGACTGCTGAGTCTTCTCTTTTAAGTGTTCCAGTAAAGCAAACAATACCAGACACCAGTATGAATTCCAAATTATGCTTCCTAGGTATCACTTTTTAAAAGCTTTTTAAAAAACTGCTTCTAAATTTTTACTGTTACAACTATGTCTAATTCTAAAGGTTGCCCATAGCAAGTTTTGATGATGTTAACTACTAGCATTTATTATAGTCACATTAAAAGAGGCATTAAATGAGACATCTGAAATTCCCACAAGTGAGTGGTAAGGTAGGAGGATGACTTTGAGATCTTCTTAGGCTACAGAGCAAGTTCTAAGCCAGCCAAGGCTGGACAGCAAGACAGGTTTATAAAAAGGCAATTATTTAATAATCCAATATTAAACGGACCTAGGTTCGAATTTCTAAACCAATAATAATGCTTCCTAAGAACCACCTATAAACATGCTATCCAAACTTACTATGCATATGATGCTTTTAAGGATGTTAAAATGCAGAAAATTGCATTCTGAAATGGGACCCATATACAAAAATGATATAACAAAAAAAGCTGATTAAAAACACTTTAAATAACAGAAACTATGTAACAACCATCTGACATCATTTCAAAGTTGTCTCTCCAAACTTTGACTCAAATGAAAATAGAATTGAAAAGTGGGCCCTTCTGATGTGACTAGGCCATTAGGACCACCATCATGAATGCTATCATTATTCCTGGCACCTGTTGGCACTTTTGGTCTTTAGCAATGTGGGGATGAAGAGACAGGGCACCGACTAAGGAGCAAGAAAAGAGAGCATGCCTCGCCAGACGATCCATCAGTACCTTGATTTTAGACTTGTCGTTTTCTTATTATTTACAAGTTCCCGATATTCTTTCTCTTTTTTTGTGTAAGTGTGTATTCATGTCTGTGTGTGTGCATGTGGAACAAAGCTCAACTCCAGGTATCCTACTCAGCTGTTTTCCACTGTATTTTTAAGACAGGGTCTCTCACTGAACCTGGAGTTCAGCTAGGCTGTCTGGTCATTGAGTTCCAGGGATCTGCCTGTCTCCATCATCCCAGCATTTAGTATTTAATAGCAGTCCTTAGAACTTGGGGCCAGAGATTTTACATCAGTTCCCTAATAATTAGGTGGTTTGTGGAAGGGTTTATACTGAGGGTATAGTTCAGTGACTGAGGGCTTGCTTAGCAGTATGACAATAGATCATTTCTAAAAACACAGCAAAAAATAATGAGTTTAATAAATAATATAATCTGCAAATTCAACCCATCTTTTCTTTCATGATTAGAAAATCCACAGCACTGTGTACATTTGAGGTAAAAACCTAAAAATAAAGTCAAGTTTTATCCAAAGAGCAGCACCAAAATAGCACACTCAATTCCAGGGCAAAATTACATCTCTGGAGGGAACTAGCATTTGCTAGCTGTCTGTCTATCACAGTATGTCAGGCAAAGTGCACACTTCCCACAGAGTGTCTCCTCCATTTCAGAGGCAGCAAGTACCTGTGGACTGAGTCCCATTTCAAGATCAGAATCTGGATTCAAAAGCAACCATCTGGTATCCCATACCAGGTGTGCTGTACTCCATGTTACTGAGCAAACAGCTGAGGTAGAAACACTGCCTATGCCCAGGAACTTGAAGCCAGCCTGGGGTAACACATTGAGACCTTGCCTCAAATCACATACCAACTGGACAGCTGATTTGTGTTAATTATTGTGTACCTATTATTAGGTGTGTGTTTGCACAATTAAGCATGCATATAGAGGCCAGAGGTCAATGTTCAGTGTCTTCCTCAGTCCCTTTCCATCTTATCTTTACAGGCAAGGACTTTCACTGAACTTGGGAGCTTGAAGATTCTGCTAGGCTGGATGGCTAGCAAGCTCCAGGGATCAATCTTTAGTCTGCCTCTCCAGTACGGGGATCATAGGTATGTGTCACTACACCTAGCTTGTACGTGGACACTAGAGATTGAAATCAGGCCTTCATGTTTGCAATCATCTTATTGATGAGTCATTTGCCAGACCCCATCTTATTATTAGTTTATGTGTATGTGAGCACATGGTGTATACATGTATAGGTCAGAGCGATAACCTTGTGGAGTTGGTTCTCTCCTTATACCTCCACACGGGTTCTGAGTAGCAAACTGAAGTCTCCAGGCTTGCATGGCCAGCACCTTTAATGCTACGTCATCTTGCTGGCCCCTACTCTTCATTATTTTGAGATGAGTTTTCTACATAGTTCAGACTTGTGTCAAATTTGCCATCCTCCTGCTTTATCATTCTAAGTGCTGATATTACAGACACATGTCATCATGCTCTAGGTTATCATTCAATAATGTCTCAGATTATTTTATCCCCTCCAGGTAGCAGATTATTAGTTTACTGAGTTTCCTGAATTGAGTTGGACCTTCTTGACACCCTTTTTCCTTTGACAAATGGTTCATCCCAGACAAAAGCTGTTTATTTAGCATTATCTTGACAATATAAAACTCAGAAGCAACCTATGAGCTACATATGATAATAATTAGAAAGACACCTCATAAAGCAAGAAAATACACAATGTAAAATTAAAAGAGCAGATCACTGCGATTACAGCTATGGGAAACGATAACATATACATGTAGACAAGTAAAAGGGATTACAAATTAAGATTTTACTGGAATTAATCTTATTTTGTCCACTCTTATAAGTGTGTTAGAATCACACTGTTTCAATTATATACACAGTCATCTTCAACTTTCAAAATGCAATGTGGGACAGTTTGTAAAATAGTTTTAGACCTTATAAATTGTAAGCATGCCTTGGCAAAAGTGCAAAAACACACCTTAGAAGTTTTCTCTTTATTGTGCAATAAAACCTCAGGGTCATTGGTTACTAGCAGCATGACCTTGTGGAAGCTAACTACTCTGTACTGTTTCCTCATCCATAAAAAGATTTACTGTCTGCTTCTTGACCCATTTAGCACATTAAACAAGGCAATATAGAGAGCACCTGACTCTTAGAAGCTTTCTTTCATTGTAGCTAATATCACAGAAAATAGATGTAATCATATCTCTTAGAGAAAGGATGTCAATGAAGCATTAACTAGAGCTAATAGTCAAGGTAGTTCAAGATTCTCAACAATTCTTATACTCAAGACAGGAGGACTGTGAAAGCACAAACCACTTTCAAAGACCCTCATGATTATACTGGGCCCACTTATGATATCTAAGATAATGTCTTTTTTAAAAAAGAGGCAATCTCTGAGGAGAGAGATGTACTATTATCAGAATGAGAAAAGAGCTATGAAGTAGAAAAGAAGAGAAACTTAACATTTCAAAGAATTTGGGGGGTGGGGGGAAATCTATGACCAAAACCAAGTCCTGTGAATGCTATGATGTGAATGCCTATAAACACTGGGGATGCTGCAGTGAGAGGGCCATGAGTTGAAGCCAAGCCCGAGCTACAGAGATGATGTTTTAAACAAAACAAAAACAATTAACTACAAAAATCAGCTTTTCAACCAAGAACACAAGCTACAAGTGCCTTAGAGGCTGCCTTGCCTTGGAGCAGTCGTTGCTACTACCTCTGTAAGTCAGACTTCCGAAACTTGCATCTTTGAAGAGAAAACTGGCTAATAGGATCCCACTATCCATTCTGGCCCTCTACTTCAATGGTTTCCAGGAGACAGCTTGTCATTTGAATCATGTCAGCTGGACCATCAAAACAAAAACAACAAAAAACTTGAGGTGTGAATGAAAGCCAAGGTGCATATAATTGAAATACCCTTGGGCCATTTTCACATCTTGCTTTTGACAGTGACAGCCACAACAAGCAGATGGCTGCTGCTGACAAGGACTGTGTCATTAATCCTAATGATAATTGATGCTTTTTACAGCTCTGTTTAGAAAGAGACTTTACACATGAAGAGGTTCTACTTGATCCCCAAAACAGACTGAAAGAAAAGACTACCATAACTAGTCTATCCTTTGTTCAACTGAAGAAACTAAGGTTTTTAAAAGTGGAGGATAGGGGCTGAGTTAGGGCAGCAGTTAAGAGCACTTGTTGCTCTTCCAGGTCTGATTCCCAAACACGCACATGGCAGCTCACAAGAGTCTGTAACTCCACTTCCAAAAACTCTGACCCCCTCTCCTGGCCTCTGCAGGCACCAGACACACATGTGGTGCGCGGACACATATGCAGGCAAAACACCCGATCAAGTAAAAAAGAAGTGAGAGGATTTGCCCAAAATCCTATAGTATAGATAAATAAAAGCCCAGGACTTGAATCCAAATGTTCAAATTCATAATTACTATTTCTTTTGGTTTAGGCTCATTGTGTTTCTCAAGATACTAACATATCCTGCCATGCTTCCCATTGGTGTCATAGAAAATTGAAATGAATTTTAAAAATTTGCATACTAACATTCTGACTTGATACTGACAATATATGTTATTGAAATCTAAGAACAACCTTAATTTCCAAGTAATAAATGGTTCAATGAAATCTGAAGGACGAAAATAGGATTAGGAATTACCAGTCACTTGTTCTACAAGGAAGTGTGTATCAAAGCCAAGAAGTCCTTCTAGTCCACGGTTTAACACAATGCATTATTACTCACATGTGTGGCAATGTGGTGCTAAACTGGCTGCCAATCTAAAAGTATCATGGCCAGATCACCTTGCTTTATGTAAGATAACTTAGGATGTTTACCAAATTGACTAAAGTCACCTAATAACATTTTGCAGAACTTACTTCAGAAAGCAATAAATGTATGAGTGTGTATACTTGAAGCAGCAGCATCCTCTTTCAGGGAAAAAAGGCTGATGGGAAGCAGAGCCAAACACTAGAACACAAAGCCTTCGCCAACACTGAACACTTCTTACCTGGCTAAGTGCCCAGTCTCAAAATGGAGACCCATTTTGAGGCCATCCAGCACTGCACAGCAAGTCCCTGTCTCAATGAAGTGGTTCAAATGTAAGTAATCTGAGGGTTTTTTTGCTTGGCTTTACACATATGCACACCATGTACACTGCCTGCTAATGGTACTCAAATTTTCCTGAGCAAATTCCCCTCCCAAATGGGAGGGCTTCTAATGAGTCATGCCTCATTTTACCACAAGGAGAAATAAATGTATACAAATAAAGAATCCACAAGCTGAAAGTGCCTCCGTTACCAATCTTCTACCTGCAAATGCCATTCTAGACAAATTAAAACTAGGAAACTTAAAGTATTAAAGAAAATATTTTGAAGAGAACCATACTTTCTATTCCCATTTTCCTCCTCTGGAAATATAGTAATGAGCCAGCAGGTGCTTACCACCAAAATTACATTTTATCACAAAGTTGCAAACTGTTGAATGTTTAAACAGAAGACTTCAAGGATAGATAAGAACATGTAAATGATACATATTAGGAAACTGCATGTCCCATCTGACAGTTTACGCAGGAAAACCTTATGAGGTTGACTGACATGCAACTATTGAGGGACTCAAAGACACAAATGACAAAAGAAAAAATGAAGCCCTTGAGGTGACCAGACAATCCCATTTCCTTCCTTTGGGGCATTTGGGAATGTCAGGCTAACACTGCTGTCTGCCAAGAAAAGAGAGAACTCATAGTAAGGAAGAGAATGAGTGAAGCTTGATGGTACACACAGAGGCTAAGGTGATGGGCTTAGGGAAACAATGTAGTCAGTAAAGTGCTGCTTTCCAAGCATGGGAACATGAACTCAACTGCTAGAACCCTGCTTTTAAACAAAACTTGTATGATGGTAGTACATGCTTATAATCCCATCACTAAGGTGGAAAGGGGCAGATCCCTGAGGCTCAATGGCTAGCCATCCTAGCCTACTTAGCAAGTTCTAGGCCAATAAGAAACCCTGTCACCAAAACAAGATGGAGAACCCTTTGACCTATTTGCACACACACAAGGAGGCAAGGTGGGAGGCAAGGTGGGAGGTATACTAGAGTGAAATATAGGAGAGTGCCAGGTGCTCAGTAGAAAAAGTCTGAGTTATAAGGCTAGGAGTTTCTAGAAGGCAGTGTGCACTGTATTTACAAGTCCAAAGGTGCCAGTTCTAGAGGATGACATTATCTGAAGCTAGTACGGCTCCTTTAGACATGGTGGTAGTATAAGAAGCATTAGAAATATAATAAAATAGAGCTAATACTATGATGCTGGCACTGGAATTAGACTTTGAGACAAGCTTTTGGTTTGGTTTTTGTTTGTTTGTTTGTTTGTATTGTTTTCTGAGACAGGGTTTCTCTATATAATAACCTTGGCTGTTGGACTGGCCTCAAACACAGAGATCCACCTGCCTCTGCCTCCCAAGTGCTGAGATTAAAGGTGTGTGCCTCAACCACCCAGGGAGGCTTTTTTTGCATGCATTCTAGTGATCAAACTCAGGTCATTATATTAGCACAACAAGCACTGTACTGCTCGAAGTTTATCTCCCCAGACCCTATAACCATGCTTTGAATCACAGTAACAGTTTTATGCAGACATATTACTAAAAGGAGTGACAGGAAACAAAAAACACGGCACTAAAACTGGCATTTGTCAGAATTAGAAGAGACTTCGGAGATTAGAATCTAAGGCCTGTGTGAGAAATGGCAATGCCAAGGCCCAGAGCAATAAAAATAATGTGCTAAGTCACCAGTGTCACTTAGAAAGTGACTAGGAACCAATGCAGCAGCACTTCTATAAGCATGCATGGGCTTTCACAGATGCAAAATAAAGCACATTGGGAACTCATCTGTCCTAATCAGATAGGTGCCATCCTTCATCCCTAAGGGAAGGCATGTGAACACATACATATACTGCAGGACTTTTTCTGGAGGAGAGCAGACAGTCCCAGTTTTTAATACCTGTTGAGCCTTCTTTCTCCTGGGTGTGTGGGTGTGTGATTTGTTTTCATTCATTAGAAATAGCTCTAAAATACACATAAACATAAGACTACACCTGGTTTTCACAGCAAAGAATCCTATGCCAAGAAATAGACAAAGGTGGGGTCTCGGACTGTCATTTGAGCTCCACTGGTCAAATTATTTCTACCATCCTAGAAGAAAAGGACAGTCAATGATCACATTTTACATGTATCCTGTCACTAAGCACAAGCTGGTCCCTCACTGCACACAGCAGTTGACTTTATACATCTGTCCCAAGGGATATTATCTATCCTTTCTATCCTATACAAACCTGAAGCTTTGGCATTGGTTGAAACCAACAAACCCTTCCCCTAAAGCAAATTCATCAAGACTTCATTGTTTTCCTTCACTATTACTTTCCTGGTCAAATACCTGCCGGTTTGGGGTTTGCTGCTATTGCCAAAATACAATTCAAGCGCCTCCTGCTGGGTAGGCAAGATACAGATAAAGAGCCACAGATGCCAGCCTCAGATAAACCTGTGCCTAGAAACCCACCACAATGACAATGCCACAGCACTGACGGTAGGGGTGAAAGTTAATGCAAATCATTAAGCCGGAATAGGGATAACAAACATGGAAATCATCCTCAGTGTCATCTAAGGCAGTGTTCAAATTATAGGAGAGCCACTAGTATTGAATCCATTTTAAATGTACATTCTTTTTTTTCTTTTTTTCTCCCTCACTTCCCCCCCCCCCGGCCTCCATCCTTCAGAGAGGGCAAGGTACCCTGCCCTGTGGGAAGTTCAAGGCCCTCCCTCCTCCATCCCACCCTAGGAAGGTGTGCATCCAAATAGACTAGGGTCCCAAAAAGCCAATACATGCAGAAGAGACAGGTCCCAGTGCCATTATCGATGGCTTCTGAGTCTGCCCCCATTGGCAGCCACATTCAGAGAGTCCAGTTTGATTACATGCTCATTCAGTCCCAGTCCAGCTAGATTTGGTGAGCTCCCATTAGATCAGGCACACCTTAAAACTCTATGTAGCAATCAACAGTAGGCCTGTTAACTCTACACAATATTAGCAAAGGTGCCTTCTGAAACTACCGCCTTCATTCAGTAAACTCACTAGTTGTCTCTTATATTTACCTTCAGGGAAGGCTGTGATAAATAAGAGACCACTAATGATACAACTAAATTGTTAACCTGACAAAATTCTGTCCTGGTTTTCTATGTGTGTATCAACAAATAGCTCTGCATTTTCTCACAGCTATAGCTAGAATGTTGAGACCACTGCTGTGGCATAGCAATCTTCAAGGCATAACATGACCACTGCCATCATGTAGGAAGAGACTGTTGTGGTGCCGTACAAAAGAGCTTTGTCTCAAACTCAAGGCAATGAAACAGGCAGATTACAGTGATAGGCAGATCTATGGTAATGACAAAAGGAATAACCTGACCCTCAACTAAGACTCCATTAAACATTCCCTTCCGCTCACCCTCAGCTGTATCTGACCTTGGGGTATTTAAGAATGCACATGGGCTAGAAGATTAACTGAGGGGGAAAGCACACTAACAAGTGTTGCTGAGTGTTTGGTTACCTATGGTTACCTAGGATCTAGTTGTTTTCTTTCAGCCACGCAAAACAGGTTTTATGGGTGCCCTTTCTGTGAATATTCCTTCCCCCCAGGAAAAAGAAGCCATTGATTACAAAGACTAATGCAGAGGCTAAACTGCATTAAAACCTGCTCACACCACAAAGTGTGAACAAGCCTGGGCTAGATGGTTACAAACTAGAAAGCTTATAGAATAAGTAGTTAAGGCCAGAAGAAAAGCCACCCTCCAAACCATCCAAGTCACAAGTGAACATCAGAAAATATACTTAGTTCCAAATAATCCTGGTCTACCCAAATTTTCTACTGCTAAAATCAGGATCTAAGAGTGGTGGTTTAAAAAAAAATCACCAATTAAACTTGGTAGTTTGATAGTTTGTTAAGCAGTGAAATCTAACTTAGACAATAATGTATTCTTCATCACTTCATTTTATAAACATTAATTAAATCTTCAATATTTCAAGGACAGACAAGATGGTTACTTGGAATATAAAGATCAGCAAAGAACAGTGCCTGCAATTCCAGTCATTTCCCCTATACACACAAAGAGGCAGTAGTAACAAGATCTACTTAGGATGGCAAAATGGTACAAAAAGGCCATACTAGAATGGTCATGGTATTACACATCTATAATTATGGCAGAAAGATGATGTGTAGTAATGAGAGGAGCGGGCTGCTTGTCGTCCCAGCCACCCTTGGCTGTGTCCCATCATCTGGCTCCCGGTCGCATGGCTAGCTTATACCCAAAATAACCACATGGAAATTGTATTGATTTAATTACTGTCTGGCCCATTATCTCTAGCCTCTTATTGGCCAACTCTCACTCTTGATCTAACCCATTTCTATTAATCTGTGTTTACCATGAGGTCGTAGCTTACCAGGAAAGCTTCTAACCAGCGTCAGTCTCGGGCAGGAGAAACATGGCGTCTGTCACATTGCCTTTTTTTTTATTATTCTGTTCCGTCTACTCTGCCCACCTAAGGGCTGCCCTATCAAAAGGCCAAGGCAGTCTCTTTATTCAACCAATGAAAGCAACAGAAATACAGAAGAACATCCTACACCAATGATGTGTTCAAGACCAGAATGAGCAACATAGCTAGTTCCAGGTAAGACATTGACTTTAAAAGGGGGCATATTTGAGCTGATTTTAACAAGCCAAACACCATTTTGACAAGGAGAATAGACCTTGGAAGTAAGTAGCTCAGTGGTAGAACACTTACCTATCATACAGTCTGAGTTCTTTCCCCAGTAGAATCAAAGGAAAACAAAGGAGAAGACAGAGCAAAAACAGATACAAGACTGAACTCAAGGAATGTTCTAGAAATGGCAAATAATTTAGGACAGAAGGGTTTCATAGTCTACATCTTGCTGTGGAATTTTAATCCCTCTTGTAAGACTGGGTGCTACAAATTGTCCATAAGGAATAAATGGAATAATTAGATCTGTTCTAAGAAAGCTGATAAGTGGAAGACAGATTAGACTCAGAGTCCAATTCAGGGAGATCATTTGAAAGCAATTACTACATTCTCAAGGGGCAGTGAATATGCGGGAGAGAAGATGTCTCTGAAAGATGCTTCAGAGACAAGAGACTTACTTGTTCAGGAGAATTGACAATCAGCTAAATATAGACTGTGATGGTATGAAAAATTGTGTTGAAAGAACAGGGAATCATACCAAGGCTCTATTCCTTTGGAACCCCAGAAGCATGGTAAGGAGATTAATTAAAAAAGAACAAAAGAATAGACTAGAAAGGAATGCTCATGTTCCCTACAAAGGCACTTGTGGCACATTCTCAGGGAGACAGACAAGAAGCCACTAATATGTGGTTCACATCCAGACCCTGCGTAGAGAAATAAATAGTAGAAAATAAAGACCTACAACATCTTGTTATGTTGTTTGAGTGAATTGTATTATTTTGTTTTGTTTTAAAGACAGGGTCAAAGTCGCACAGTGGTTGACTCACACCTTTATTCCCAGCCTGATGTACAGAATGAGTTCCAGGATAGGCTACAGAGAAACCCTGTCTCGAAAAACAACAAAACAAAACAAACAAAAGAAACCATCTGGAAAAAACAAATAACAAAAACAAAAAAATAGGGTCTCATAACACAGACCAGGCTGGCCTCAAATATCTGATCTGCCTGCCTTACCCCTTTAGTGTTGGGATCGAGGAGTATCTTAAACATTGGGAAAAAGGAAAATTCAAAAGATGAAAGCAAAGGTGTGAATGCAAAACATTCAGGAAAAAGATAAAGATGCAGAAAACAAAAGGCTAATGGATGACAAAATCCTGAGGGAAGTATCAGTAATGGTGATTGGGGACAGCGGGAAGCCATTTTCTCCCGTAGTTATCAGTCTTCCCCATGGGTTCCTCCAACTCTAACTGGTACTTAAACAAAGAATCAATGACAGTAATTAAGACTACATGAGTGACGGAATCTGTATGCAGGGAGAAAAAAAGAACTAATCATTTTAAATTGTTTTATTTTGATTTTTGATAGGGCCTCATACATTTACCAGGCTGGTATAAAAATTGAGCTAATCCTCCTGTTTCTGCCTCATGAGTACTGGGATTAAAAATATAGTCAATGAACCAAGAAAGGAGGGAAGCACATACAACTTTTTAAATCCCTTTTATCCCACCTACTACAGCAATGGATACCAGGCTTTGGTTCTTGGAGCACATATTTGAAATGTGCTTATAAGTTGATCAACGTAAATCCACTAAGAAATGCTGCAAAATCTGAAAACCATCATGCCTGACCTCTCATGACATAGTTATAGTGAGATAAATGGATGGATAGATAGATAGATAGATAGATAGATAGATAGATAGATAGATAGATAGATAGATAGATAAGGTTACCATTAAGCAGTATGAATAAGTTACATAAATATAAATGAGAGTCATGCTTAAACTCAGATCTCATTAGGTACACAAATATTCTCAAGCCCCTAAAGCAATTCTGAACTCAAGCATTTTAGATAAAGGTCTAAACAACTTTGTAGCTAGCTTAAGATGACAGCTACCAAATATACTATCTTCATGCACCCTCAGCAATTAAAAAAAGAACCCTTACGAAAGCAGATCCCGGTTATAGCAGTAAAAAACACAGGCTTAGGGGGTGCAGCCTGTGTGGTAGGGGATAATAATGGGAACACACTGTGCTGGGACAAGCTTGTCACTTTACAAGGTTGTCAACTGTTCATCAAAGAACTCTCTCTACTCATTGCCATCTATGTAGAGCGACCTCAACATTAAACAGAGATTTCTCCCTGATGGTCTGCCAGCTGACCGAGGCAGCTGGCAACCAGCTCCTCCTACCACAGGTGGCTGTAGCTAATGAGATGCATTAAAAGCAATACAAAGCCATCAGGGTAGTGCATGGCTATAAAGCTAGCATTCAGGAACCTAGGGCAGAAGGATCTGCTCAAGTTAGAAACAGCCCAGGCAGGACTATTAGTCCCTGTTTCAAAAATAAAATTTAAAAATAAAAAAACTCTGAAGTAGGCAAAGATTTCCTAGATTGAACAAAAGGCAGCAGTCACAAGTGGAAAAAAAGTGAGTGCACTTTCTTAAAAATACCAAGACGTGTTAAGAATAAAAAGGCATCTCAAAAAAACAAAAACAAACAAACAAAACAAGGCAAACCAGCAAACCAGGTTTGGAAAAAAAGAGGGGTTTTTGTTTGTTTGTTTTTGCTGAAGCAGGTTCTCACTAGTGGCCCAGGCTGTCCTCTAACAATCTTCTTACCCCCAGCTCCCGAGTGATAGGATTGTGGGTGTGTATCACCAAATCTATAAATACTCACACATATACATCTGACAAAGGAGTCAAAAGCGGAATATGATTATTTCTTACAATAAAATAAGGGGGATTCAAAGTGAGTAAAAAGTTGGGCATGGTACTTCATGCCTTTAATCCCAGCACTTGGGAGCCTGGAGTGAGAGAATCACCAAGTACAGAGCAAGCCTGAGCCACTGCCTTAAAAAAAACAAAAAAAAAAGGAAAAAGATTTTAACAGGCACTCACAAAGGATATACAAGTATCAATGGCATCTACAGCATTCAGCATCACTACTCAATAAAAAATTGGTTTTTAAACCCACAAGGATCACCTCACACTAATTAGAATCAGTGCTACTGGGGGAAAAAAAACATAAAGTAACAAGCTTTGGTAAAGCTGTGGAGAAATCAGAACCTTCACATTATTGTTAGGAACGTAAAATGGTCTAAACACTATGAACAGTATAGCAGTTCCTTAAAACATGAAAAATACAATTCTTCCAGTCACTCTACTTTGTGTAGAGTGCAGGCTTTAAGGAAGTATCTGTATCCTTATGTGTACAGCAGCGTTATTCTCAACAGCCAGAAGGTGGCACCAATCAAGAATCTCTGGACAAGCGAATGGATAGCAGATCACATATACACACAGTACATTAATGGCAAGAGTTACAACATAGGCAATATTCAAAGTGAAATAAGCTATTAAGGAGGGAGAAGAACAGTAGGAAGGAGGAGGAAGAAGAAAGAAGAAACTGAGAGCACTGTACTGAAAGATTCTACTCATAAAGCACCTACAGTGTCAAATTCTTAGCAGAAACTAGAATGTCGGTTGCCATGACAGCATGAGGAAATAAGGCATTATAGTTTATCAGAGTTTTGCTTTTACAATAATTCTTGTAATGAATAGTATGGATAGTTATTTAATATGAATGTGAATGTACTTAATGTCATTACCTATATACAAGAAAACAGCTTAAATAAATTGCACGTATATATTTTTATCACAGTTTTAAAGTATGTATTTTTAAACCTACAAAAATACCACAATTCCCTCCTCAAAAATAGGCAAAATTCAATTTAAAAAAAATGATGTGTGACTATAGTCTCCTGCTTGGGAAGCTGAGGATCACTTCAGCTCAGGCCTTACAGATCAGCCTTAGCAAGAACAAATACAACAATGAGAGCATGCCTCAAAAATAAATAAATAAATAAATAAATAAATAAATAAATAAATAAATAAATAAATAAATAAATAAATAAATGGCAGTGCTTAAAGTGTAGAAAGGAATCAGAACTCTTATGCCTCACTGGTAGAATTTATATTGGTACAACCATTTTGGAAAACTGTTAACATCTTCTGTCTACTGAAGCTCAATGTTCCAATCTAAGTATAAGTACCATATTCTCTTTACTTTATGTCTGAGGAACTCAGGAATGAAAATGTGAACCAAAGAACACAAGCAATAATATTCAAATATGCTTTATTCATTTTACCCAAATCCTGGACACTACCCAAAGATGTAACAGAAAACAATTATCATTCAATATATTCAAAGAAACTACTTATTATACAATCTGTGAGAGAACATATATACCAGAGTTCCTATTGTATGATATTATTTATATGGATCGTTAAACCAGATTTAAGCAGTTCATTAGATTTTGTTGTTCTTTTAATGGCAGTTTAGTTTACCTTCATGATGTAGTTGAGATGCATACTGAACAGACTGGGCAAGAACTCTAGTGCTGGAAATATATTAGGCTTGATCTGTCACGGGCTGCATAATCACAGAAAATGTTAAGTGAGCATCAATCATACCTTCTATTAATACACTTTATACTTTTTGATGTATGTTTGTTATATCTCAAAGATAAATTATATGTAAAGCACGGCAGGTATTTCAGTTGGAAATCTGATTCAAAAGTTAACAAATTGCAACCTTGCTTTTTCCTTTTCTGATTTAGAAGTTTAGATCCTATTGTACCCAAACTTACCAGTCTCCCAAGTTACCTGATGAATCTGAAGCCTCCCTCAGAGCAAATTTACTGCTCTTCTGTCTTTCAGTGTTCCCTTTCCTAAAACCACTATGTATACACTGGGTTTTATAATAACCTGTTTTTATTTAGTCTGTACTTGGAATCTACACCTCCTGTTTGCTTTCTATTGGTCAAATGACCAACTTGACATTATTTATCTTTTGGGTTTTAGTTTTTCGAGACAGGGTTACTCTGTGTAGACCTGGCTGTTCTGGAAACTCACTCTGTAGACCAGGCTGGCCTCAAACTCAAAGATCTACCTGGCCCTGACTCCCAAGTACTGGAACTAAAGGTATGAGTAACTACAACCTGCTCTGCAGGGTGTTTTCGTTCTGTTTTGTTTGAGACAGAGTTCACTAGATAGAAGATTCTACCTGCTAGTGCTTCCCAAGGGCAAGGATTAAAATCATGTCTCACCATGATAGCTGTGCCCTTTTGAATTTTCAAAATATCATTTTATTTTAATATATATTTGAAACATATATTTATATATAAATATATTTAAAATATATTTGTTGTTAGCTCATGCTCCCCCCACCATTATAAAAGCAAAGTGTCAAAAATCACAATGTAGGACTCCACAATGTAGGAGTATGGTCAGTGTTAGAACACATGCCTTCCATGCAGCCAAGGCCCTGACTTGCATTCCCAGAAGCATCTCCCGCCTCCCACCCAAAAATTGTGTGTATATATTTATTTATATGATATATAGATCATAAGGTGTTATTAAACATGGTCATACCTATGCCAAGTCAGTCCTGCCATTCACCCTCAAGAAGTCAATTAAAAGAGCCAAGATAAACATGGAAAGCAGAAAAGGGGAATTTATTCAAACTGGACAAATTGGAAAAAAAGACAAAGTGATCCAATATCCTTGAAGTCTGTCAGGGTCCTGAAGTGAGATCAAAGTTTAAATCCAGGTCAAAGGATTTGCCTATCTAAGCAGTCCTGGTCAAAGTAAGGTCCCGTCTACCAATTACCCATCATTAGATGGCTGTAAGGTGCTCTGACAAGTTGCTATAACCATGAAATCTCTTTCCCAGAGAAAAGTCACTGCCCCACCCCCACCCACACTGACTGATGGCTTTTCCTTCTCTAAGCATGAGATTCCCTGGGAAATTCCCATTTCTTTGGTATCTACTGTTTCAAAAGTCTGATAATCTGATAGACACACGTGTCTTTTTAGAGCATTGCTGCCAGGCAGGTTACAATATTATCATACTTCAGTATTTGATAAATGTGTGGCATCCCTCCAATACCTATCCTTTCCACACACCATCCACCCACTCTAAGAGAAACCTTCATTCTTCTTATAATGGGACTTTTTTTAAATAATGGGACATTTTATTGCCTGACCCTAAACAGTCAATTAACACAGGTAACATCAGCTTCTATTCAAAAAAGAAAAATAAAGGGTAATGGCTTTCTCCACCTCCCCTGGCTCCTGCCATTAGTAATAATGTGAATATTAAAGACCTTAATATGCAAAATCTTACAATGTAGTAATAAGAATCAATCCTTTCGCTGTCACAATTTTACAAACTTGATTGCCTCTAACATGCCCTTAGCTTAGTCAAATAGACAAATTAGTGGGCTGGAAAAGCAGCAAGGTAATAATAACTGTGAAGTGATGAGAAGGTATTAAATACAGAAAGGCTAATGTAAAAGAAACTTACCAGGCTGTGTTAACTGGTAGAATGCTTGCCTCTCATACACAAAAGCCCCAGTATAAACTAGTAGTGGTTGCACATATTCATGGGAGGCAGAGAAGCAGGTAGATCAGAGGCACAAGGAAGCCTGATCAATGTGATATGGAATTAACAGCAACAGTTTTTACATTGGCTCAACAAGACAAGTCAGAAATGCACTTACAAAAAATTGTTTGGAGAAGCCGGCAGATTTAGTTTCAGGAAAAATGTGAACAAGGATCAGGCCACTCCTTAAAATGCACCATGTGGATACAGTGAAAAAACTGGGGTAATCTGGTATACTGCATATTTTTATTTAAATGTACTATCTGAAATAGATTAGTTTTGCTTTTTCTGAGAGAACCTCAAAATGTGCTTCACTTCATAAAAGTCAATAGAAATATAAAAATATTTAACATAAGAACAAATGGGTTTGTACTACTGGAATGCAATAATCATAAAGCTGGATAGGTGGATTAATTGTCGTACATACCTGTGGATTTTCCAGATTCCTGTGTTTGCTTACTCATGTACCTTCAAGTCTTATTTTTCAGAAACCACTTCTGGACGCATTTGGCTTCGATACTGCCACCTGTAGACATAAAAGAGAAATAAAGCATGTTTTATTCATCAGCATTACATCTTTCCTAGGCATCGAACAGAGAAAAACGGGAGGAAAAGTGGCAAAATATTTGCTCCAAAAGACCAACAAAGTGTTTTCTCTCCCAATGCAACTTACCTAAGGCATCTCCTTCCACACC